>SJYV01040943.1:28437-61762 GCA_006410875.1 Neotragus pygmaeus | reverse complement strand
AGAGTGAGAAAAATTTATCAGATGATTCCAATAGAATTACTCCCCTTTATAATTGGCCAGAATTGTTTTCCATGGCCAATACTACTGGCTCTATCAAAGGAATAGATTTATCAGCTTCAGTTTAGTTCAGTTCAGTTCAGTCGCTCAGTCATGTCCAACTCTTTGTGACCCCATGAACCGCAGCACGCCAGGCCTCCCTGTCCATCACCAACTCCCGGAGTCCACCCAAACCCATGTCCATTGAGTCAGTGATGCCATCCAACCATCTCATCCTCTATCGTCCCCTTCTCCTCCTGTCCTCAATCTTTCCCAGCATCAGGGTCTTTTCAAATGAGTCAGCTCTTCGCATCAGGGGGCAAAGTATTGGAGTTTCAGCTACAACATCAGTCCTTCCAATGAACACCCGGGACTAATCTCCTTTAGGATGGACTGGTTGGATCTCCTTGCAGTCCAAGGGACTCTCAAGAGTCTTCTCCAACACCACAGTTCAAAAGCATCAATTCTTCTGTGCTCAGCTTTCTTTATAGTCTAACTCTCACATCCATACATGACCACTGGAAAAACCATAGCCTTGACTGGCAAAGTAATGACTCTGCTTTATAATATGCTGTCTAGGTTGGTTATAACTTTCCTATATATAAATAATATTAGAAAAGTTAAAGTGAAGTCGTTCAGTTGTGTCCGACTTTGCAGACCCCATGGACTGTAGCCTATAAGGTTCCTCCATCCATGGAATTTTCCAGGCAAGAGTGCTGGAGTGGGTTGCCATTTCTGTCTCCAGTGGATCTTCTCGACCCAGGGATCTAAACCAGGTCTACCACATTGCAAACAGACACTTTTACTGTCTGGGCCACCAGGGAACAACAACAACAAAATAATATTAAGGTTCTGTTATTAAGGAAAACATACTAGAATGGGTCTTCACAACTGCAAATTTTTAAAAAATTGCTCTCGTACAATTTTGTAATAAGTCACTTTTAACTTTGCTCTGTAGACAAAAGTCATAAGATACATCTTGGAAAGTCGAGCTGATTTATGAACACTCACACTTTACTATTTTCTTTTTATAAAGTGTTGGACTCCTGATAGGATCCCTTCTGTCTTTGTTTCACAGGTCTTGGAAGACTATTGAAATGTATTAACATATATGTTTGAATGAAAAAGTGCTGTATTCCTGCAATGCAATTGTATCATCCTGCCTGTATCATATTTTATATGCAGTAATTTTATATAGCGATAGAGATTAATGACTTCACTGTCAGCTAACTTGGTTTCATTTGATTATATTTTAATCTTATGCATATTTGCTATTTTATTCAATCAGCCTACACTCTGCTACACACAGTTTTGAGTCAATTGAGTGATTTCTGACTGGGTCATTGTGCTATGCTTAGTCACTCAGTCATGTTCAACTTTGACCCTATGGACTGTAGCCCCGCCAGGCTCCTCTGTTCATGGGGATTCTCCAGGCAAGAATCCTGAAGTGGGTTGCCATGCCTTCCTTGAGGAGACTCTTCCCAAAGCAGGGATCAAACCCAGGCCTCTTGCATTGCAGGCAGATTCTTTACCACCTGAGCCACTAGGGAAGTCCATGAATTCTGAAGTCGGTAGCCTATCCCTTTTCCAGGGGAAAATCCCGACCCAGGAATCAAACTGGGGTCTCCTGCATTGCAGATGGATTCTTTAATCATCTGAGCTACCAGAGTCATTACAGGTGGGTAATTAGTTCATTACAGTCAAAATAATTTCAGCACTTGTGTGTGGAGGTACATTGATATTAGCAAAATACAGTTTAAGTGAACTTACATTTGTAAATATGATTCAATCAAGAGGCAAAGACACATTACATTTAAACTTTCCATATTTAATTAATTCAATAAATATTTGTTAAGCAACTAATACATCCAGGTACTCAGTTAGGTCTCTAGGATGGAATAGTGAACAAAAAGAAAAATATTCATATTCTTGTAAGATGTGCATTCCAATGGTATAAGGCAGACATTAAAAATAAGAATAGTATAAAGTAGGAATTACTGAGCATTTGGAATGTTGGAGGGGAAATAGTTTACACTTTTCAACAGAGCAATCAGGATAAATCTTATTAGATTGCAGCATTTGAACTAAGACTTAAGTAGGTGAAAGGGTGACTGAGTGAAGAAGAATCCAGTTGAAGAAAACATTCTGCAGATTCCTACAAGACTGGAGTATTCCTTATATATTAAAAAGAAGGACAATAGTGATGCCTTTTTGTTTAAAGCAGAGTAATCAGGAGGGAGAGTAGTAAAATATGAAAATAGAGAATAATTGAGGCCATTACAGGCCGTTATTAGAAACTGTCTTTTATTCTGAGTGAAAATATTGCTAGATTTTGAGCAAAGGAGGGAGGTAAATAGATTTCCACTTGAAAATGATCACTCTAGCTGTTGTATTTCAAAGCAGGAAGGGAAGGGCAAAAACAGGAGCTGTAGAAAGACTATTTCAATAATATAGGCAAGTAAGAATAAAGACAGTGGCTCAGAGAAGAATAGGTAGCTATAAGGGTGATGAAGCATTGCTACATTTTGCAGATAATATTTTAAGTCAGAGCCAGTAGAACTTCCTACTGGACTGGATTTCAGGGGTGAGAAGGAAAGTTTGGCCTTTAAACTGAAAGAATGAAGATTCTGTCAAATAAGATGATAAATGTTGCTAGAGAAGAAGGTTTAGCCAGAAAGATCAAGAGTTTGGTTCAATATGAGATGATTCTGAATTATCTACTAAATATCCAATTGGAGATGTCTTGAAAGCTGTTGAATTTATGAGGTCAAGCAAGGGAATGAAGTATGAGCTGCAAAAAAAAAAAAAAAAAAAATGGGTGTAATCACTGGCCTATAGTTGGCATTTCACATTATGATAATGAATNCTCTGCAAGGCCCTGCTCCATATCAGGTACATTTTAATAGCTGATTCATTTTCTTCATTATATTCTTGTCTCAGGATTTAGTCAGTTGTGTAATTTGAAGAATTTATTGATTTCATCCAAATTGACAAAATTATTGACATAAAACTGTAAATATCATCTCAATTTCTTTTAAATATTTTTAAATTTCCCTTTTGGTGATTTGTGTTTCCCTCTTCTTTTCTTGAATGATCTTGCAACCAGTTTTTCCAAATTATTATGTTAAAAGACATTATTATTAGTCCATTGTTTATCCATAATTTATTCACTTTTACCTAAAGTCATTTTTTAAATACATATCTCATCCAGAATACTACCTTAAATTTCATTGTTATGTTCAATTTTTCTCTTACTGACTGTGACAGTTCCTCAAGCTTTTCTTGACTTTGATAATCTTGACCATTTTGAAGGATACTGGTCTTGTGTTTTAAACTAGGATTTATCTGATGTATTTTCATGATTACTCTGGGATTATGGGATTTGGGGTGGAAAGCCATAGAGGTAAAATGCCTTTCTTATTGCACCAATGTTCCCAGTGAATTTGAGGTTCTTTTTTCATTGCCAAAGAATTCAGAGATGAAGTGACAGGTAAGAAGTGGATTTATTGAGGGAGAAACACCCTCCACAGACAGAGTGTGAGAGTGCTCCAAAATATGGCATGGTTAGTTTTTATGGGCTGGGTAACTTCATAAGCTAATGAGTGGGAAGATTATTCCAATTACTTCAAGGAAATGGAGGAATATCCAAGAATTGGGCCATTCCCCATTTTTTGACTACTTATGGTTGGCCACAGAACTATCAAGATGCTGGTTGTTGTTCTTTAGTCACTAAGTTGTGTCCAACATTTTGTGATCCCATGGACTTCACAGGCCAGGCTTCCTTGTCCTTCAGTATCTCCTGGAGTTTGCTCAAACTCATGTTCATTGAGTCAGTAATGCTATTCAACCATCTTATCCTCTGTCAGCCTCTTCTCCTGCCCTTAATATTTCCCGGCATCAAAATCTTTTCCAGTGAGTTAGCTTTTCACATCAAGTAGCCAAAGTATTGAAACTTCAATTTCACCATCAGTCCTTCTAATGAATATTCAGGGTTGATTTCATATAGGGTTAATTGGTTTGATATTTTTTCCGTCGAGGGGCTCTCAAGAGTCTTCTTCAGCACAACAATTCAAAAGCATCAATTCTTTGGCACTCAGCCTTCTTTATGGTCTACCTCTCACATTCATACATGACTACTGGAAAAACCATAGATATGATTATGTGGAGGTTTGTTGGCATATTTTTTAATACACTGTCCAGGTTTGTCATAGCTTTCCTTCCAAGGAACAAGTGTCTTTCAGTTTCCTGGCTGCAGTTACCTTCCACAGTGATATTAGAGCCCAAGAAAATAAAATCTGCAAAGGTAAATCAGGGTTTATTCAGTTCAATTCAGTTCAGTCGCTGAGTAGTGTCCAACTCTTTGCGACCCGATGGACTGCAGCACTCCAGGCCTCCTGTCCATCACCAACTGCCGGAGTTTATTCAGACTCACTCATTGTGGCAGTGATTCCATCCCACCATCTCATCCTCTGTCATCCCCTTCTCCTCTTACCTTCAATCTTTCCCAGCATCAGGGTATTTTCCAATGAGTCAGCTCTTCACATCAAGTGGCCAAAGTATTGGAGTTTCAGCTTCAGCATCATTCCTTCCAATGAACCTTCAGGACTGATTTCCTTTAGGATGGACGGTTGGATCTCCTTGCTGTCCAAGGGACCCTCAAGAGTCTTCTCCACACCACAGTTCAAAAGCATCAGTTCTTCAGTGCTCAGCTTTCTTTATAGTCCAACTCTCACATCACACATGACTACTGGAAAACCATAGCCTTGACTAGACAGACCTTTGTTGGCAAAGTAATGTCTCTGCTTTTGGAATATGCTAGCTAGGTTGGTCATAATTTTTCTTTTTTGTTATTCTTTTTTTTTAATATACTTTATTTTACTTTACAATACTCTATTGGCTTTGCCATAAGGAGTAACAGTCTTTTTATTTCATGACTGCAGTCACCATCTACAGTGATTTTTGGAGCTCCCCAAAATAAAGTCTGCCACTGTTTCCCCTGTTTCCCCATCTATTTGCCATGACGTGATGGGACCAGATGTCATGATCTTACTATTCTGAATGTCAAACTTTAAGCCAACTTTTACTCTCTCCCCTTCACTTTCATCAAGAGGCTCTTCAGTTCTTCTTCACTTTTAGCCATAAGAATGTTGTTATCTGCATATCTGAGGTTATTGATATTACTCCCAACAACCTTGATTCCAGCTTGTGCTTCATCCAGTCCAATGTTTCTCATGATGTACTCTGCATATAAGTGAAATAAGGATGGTGACAATACACAGCCTTGATGTACTCCTTTTCCTATTTGGAACTGGTCTGTTGTTCCATGTCCAGTTCTAACTGTTTCTTCCTGACCTGCATACAAATTTCTCAACAGACAGGTCAGATGGTCTGGTATTCCCATCTCTTTCAGAATTTTCCACAGTTTATTGTGACCCACACAGCCAAAGGCTTTGGCATAGTCAATAAAGCAGAAGTAGATGTTTTTCTGGAACTCTCTTGCTTTTTCCATGATCCAGCAGATGTTGGCAATTTGATCTCAGATTCCTCTGCCTTTTCTAAAACCAGCTTGAACATCTGGGACCTCACAGTTCATGTATTGCTGAAGCCTGGCTTGGAGAATTTTGAGCATTACTTTACTGATATGTGAGATGAGTGAAATTGTGTGGTAATTTGCATTGNTGGTCTGGTATTCCCATCTCTTTCAGAATTTTCCACAGTTTATTGTGACCCACACAGCCAAAGGCTTTGGCATAGTCAATAAAGCAGAAGTAGATGTTTTTCTGGAACTCTCTTGCTTTTTCCATGATCCAGCAGATGTTGGCAATTTGATCTCAGATTCCTCTGCCTTTTCTAAAACCAGCTTGAACATCTGGGACCTCACAGTTCATGTATTGCTGAAGCCTGGCTTGGAGAATTTTGAGCATTACTTTACTGATATGTGAGATGAGTGAAATTGTGTGGTAATTTGCATTCTTTAGCATTGCCTGTCTTTGGGAATGAAATGAAAACTGATCTTTTCCAGTACTGTGGCCACTGCTGAGTTTTCCAAATTTGCTGGCATATTGAGTGCAGCACTTTCACAGCCTTATCTTTTAGAATTTGAAATAACTTGGTTGGAACTCCATCACCTCCACCAGCTTTGTTCATAGTGATTCTTCCTAAAGCCCACTTGACTTCACTAGGATGTCTGTCTCTAGGTGAGTCATCATACCATCCTGATTATCTGGGTCATGAAGATCTTTTTTGTACAGATCTTCTGTGTATTCTTGCCACCTCTTCTTAATATCTTCTGCCTCTGTTAGGTCCATACCATTTCTGTCCTTTATTGAGCCCATCTTTGCATGAATTAAAGAGTTCATGGTTTATTAGAGGAGATTTAAAACAGTAAAAGAACATAATACACATTATTTCCTATTAAGTATACAGAGAGGTATGCTTAAACCAGACAATGTTGAAGTCGACACACCATGGAGAAAACTCCAGAAGACAGAATGAATCCTCATAAAATTCTGCATATTTATAGGAACATCAGGGAAGGAAACACCTGGGAGACTAGAAACTTCATAGTTTAAAAAGTGGACTTACTAGAAAGAAAATGTCTGAAAACTGGCATTTGTACCAGCCTGCCTTTTACTGAGGTAACTCAAATTTCCTGAGGCAGCTCCATGCTATTCTACTGAGAGGGAAAAGCAATAAGCCTTCAGAGTATGAATTCATCTCTCCTCATTCTTATCTTGACTTAACCCTGGATTTCATTAAAAATATTCTAAATTTTAGTTTTTAATACCTTCACAGCATGGAGTTGAATAAAGTAATTAAGGACATGTGTAAATATCTTTGTTCAACATCTATACCTCTTCAGTTGTTTAGAATTAAAGTGTTTGGGTTATTTATTACTTTAAGTTCATAGATGATTAACTATGAAGATAATTTCGATTGTGACTATATATTTTTTTTAAAAGGCAGCAATGTGATTAAAATTCACTTGTGAGATATTTTCATTAAGAAGGAGTTCATCATTTAAGTATGGGATATAAAGAACAAATTAGACCTATTTTTAAACAGAGGTGTGAAATGTTTCCTTGAGATTGTTTTAATGCATGGTCAGTCCAGTTCAATGAGTTTCAGTGAAATGTGTATATTACACTTTAGGAAACCTTAGATATAATGGCTATGATTTTATTTATTATAAAATTTTATTTTGCTTAATTCACATATTCGATTCTAGGAACCTAGATCACTTTTCATTTCTTACTCTCCTCCCAGATAAAATGAGACCAATGTAGTGGTGTTATTGCTCTTAATTTTCTCTTTTTCTCCTATCAAGTTATTATTTAAATGCTTTCCTGTTCCTGAGAACATAGAGTTTAATTATAGGGATTGTATTTTCTTACCTATAGACAGACACATAGATTTGAAAGTTGTAAAGTAAAATAAATTTAAAAAAATAAAAAATTTAAAAAATGATGTATATTTCCCTACTCAATTCTGGTGAATCTAATTATCCAATCTTGGCATCTGTAAACAGAGCTCTTAGTTCAAAGGCAACCTATATAAAAGTGACCTTTGCTGGTGTTAAGATACTAAAATGGTATACTCAGGGAATTTCAAAACCTGGGAAATTTCGGGACAGCGTGAATTGTCAACAGCAGTTTTAGTTCCTTTCCCATATTTGTGTGGAGAACTTGAAAGTACTTAGAGTGAGGTTAGGGTTAGAGCTATTGAAATGCCACTATAGGATGTTCATAAAGATTGAACAAATTGGTTGCCATCCTCTAGGAGTCTTCATGGCTACCAAGTACATATCACTTCAGCTCCAGAATTTTTCCTGATGTGAAATGGATACTTTTAAAATTAATTTTTGGTTCCACTTGAAAGACAGAGAATAGAGGTTTTCCTTTTATTTATTTATTTTTTTTTTTTTGTTGCAAAAACCATTTATTTTAGTATCTATTAAAGATACTTGTTCTTCCAAGGGAAAAAAATGGGACAAGGAATGAAGAAAATGTACCCTTTCTTTGTTACACGTGGAAACGAGTAATAGTTTTAATAAGAAGGTGCATTGAATTGCTATTCTTTTCTTTTTTTTTCTCTAAAAAATATTTTTAATTTTGGAACAAAATAATTTTCCATCTGGTGAATTTTAACTGCTGTAAATGTGCATCCAAAATCACCACAATTTTCTTATCCCTTAAGTTACTGCAGAGATTAAAAAACAAAGTACCATAGGAGTTATCAGGCCAGTAATTTGATACTACCGTACTGCAAGTGCAGGTCATGGATATATAGCTACTCATGACAGAAAATTAACAGACCATCTTAATGGCCCTCTGATTTTCCCTGTTGTTCAAACAGCTGACTCAGTCCCTAACAGCTATAATTAAACAGAGCAATCTGTCAAGGAAGATAGCTGCTCTTGTTAATTCTGTAAACCGCCATGCTGGCCTTTCCTATTGTGCTCTGTGGCTGACACACTATCTTGAAAGCTTTTTTGCTGAAGCAGGCTGCCAGGGGACGGATGAATCTCTAAACAAGCAGCCTGTGGAATGAAGCTGAAGATACTGGTGAACTATAGCAGTGAGTTACTATTTTCAGTTTGGAAACAGGCTATCCTGGAGTGAATGCAATAGAGAAATACTATTGTGTTTGTAAGTAAAAACAAACAAACAAAACCCGCAGAATTCTGGCATTGCATTTTGTAGCTGAATTTCATAATAGACCAGTTGGAAGTTATTCTTTTATATTTCTGGAGATAAAGATTTTAAGCAACTTGTTTCCTTTGAACCCATTATCAAATATGCCAAATTCTTTTGTCAAGTGAACGACTCCTATTCTTATGTGTTCTCTCAGCTTTCTGCCATTATAGAGTATACCCCTCACCTATAGAGCATTTTTGAAGCAGTTCCACTGTGTTTAAAGAATATCAGTTTATATGAAATATAGAAATAGTTGAATCCAGTAATAAGACCAATTTTATATGCATTTTTCTTTACATCTAGCAAACATTATTTAGCATAGTTACTATGTGATGCTTGTGTTTGGTTTGAGGTAGGCAAATAGCAGTGGAAATCAGAAGGAAGCTAAATCTCTCTGATTAGGATAACTTCTAAGAATTTATACATTGTTTAAAATAAATTGCTTTTTATTTTGCAATCAGTAATTTTATTATATTCCTACTTTTCTGATTGAGGTTTTCACAAATAAAATGAGAATTGTAAAGCCCATCTCTCTCTGGATATACAAAGCTTTATATATGAAAATATTATTATTAATTTATGTGGATTGAATTTATATCTCTTCTCATTTTCCCTCTTGACCTTCCTTCTCTGTGACATTTAAGCTCCCATACATGACAGTTGGAATGTCTTTCTCTTTTCTTCTACCACCATAGTTTTTCATCCAGCTTTAGTTAATAATATGAAATTTATGACTATCTTTGTTACCGAGTCTAAGCTCGCTCTGCTTGCCCCACGATAGGTCAATGAATCCAAGAGATGAGGGGTCAAGAAAGGAAGAGATTTTAATTGGGGAGCTAGCAGATCAAAAATATGATAGAGTAGTGCTTCAAAATAACAATCTTATTGGGATCTGAATGCCAGATTCTTTTACAGATCTGAGAGAAAGAAGCAATGAAGAACTAAAGTCAAAAAGCAGAATAGAGAGGGAGATGCAGTGGGGAACTAAAACAAAAGGGTCTTCAGTCTTGCAAAACATCTCCAAGGGAATGGCCAGCCTTTGGAAGGGCTGTGTTAATCTCCTCTATTCACAGGTGGGCGTGGACAAACCATCTCTCCATGAGCTGATAAAAGGTTAAGCAGAGGGTCAGAGTCTTCCAGGCAACACATTGAGTATGATTATAACAGTAAAAGAAATGAAAAGCCAGTCAAAGAAAGTTTCCAACATGGAGTCACAGTTGGCTTTCTCCCTGCAACCTGAGAGTCATGAAGGGATTTTATTTGGGAGCTGGCTCACCAAGAAGATGACATGCTGCTGCTGCTGCTGCTAAGTTGCTTCAGTCATGTCCAACTCTGTGCGACCCCATAGACGGCAGCCCACCAGGCTCCACCGTCCCTGGGATTCTCCAGGCAAGAACACTGGAGTGGGTTGCCATTTCCTTCTCCAATGTATGAAAGTGAAAAGTGAAAGTGAAGTTGCTCAGTCATGTCCGACTCTCAGCGACCCCATGGACTGCAGCCTACCAGGCTCCTCTGTCCATGGGATACTCCAGGCAACAGTACTGGAGTGGGTTGCCAGTGCCTTCTCCGAGAAGATGGCATACTAGTCCCTAAAAATAACTATGTTGTCGGGACCTGGATGTCCGATTCTTTAATATATCAGAGGTGGGGGGAGGTGAGGAAACAAACTAAAAAAGACCATTCTGTTGTTGTTTAGTCGCTCTGTTGAGTCTGATTCTTTGAGACCCATGGACTGCAGCACACCAGGCAACTGTGTCCTTCACCATCTCCCTGAGCTTGCTCATAGTCATATCCACTGAGTTGTTGATGCCATCCAATGATCATCCTCTGTTGTCCCTTCTCTTCCATTAAAACTTTCCCAGCATCANGATTCTTTGAGACCCATGGACTGCAGCACACCAGGCAACTGTATCCTTCACCATCTCCCTGAGCTTGCTCATAGTCATATCCACTGAGTTGTTGATGCCATCCAATGATCATCCTCTGTTGTCCCTTCTCTTCCATTAAAACTTTCCCAGTATCAGGGTCTTTTCCAATGAGTTGGCCTTTCACATCAGGTGACCAAAGTATTTGATCTTAAGCTTCAGTGTCACTCCTTCCAGTGAATATTCAAGGTTGATTTCCTTTAAGATTGACTGGTTGGATCTCCTTGCAGTCCAAGGGACTCTCAAGAGTCTTCTCCAACACCACAGTTCAGAAGCATCAGTTCTTCCATGCTCAGCCTTCTTTATGGTTCAATTCTCACATCCATACACGACTACTGGAAAAACCATAGCTCTGACAAGACAGAACTTTGTTGGGAATGTAATGTCTCTGCTTTATAATATGCTATCTAGGTTGGTCATAGTTTTTCTTCCAAGGAGCAAGCACCTTTTAATTTCATGGCTACAGTCACCATCTGTAGTGATTTTGGAGCCCAAGAAAATAAAATCTCTCAGTTTCCATAGTTTCTCCATCTATTTGCCATGAAGTGATGGGACCAGATGCCATGATCTTTGCCTTTTGAGTGTTGAGTTTTAAGCCAGCTTTTTTACTCTCTTCTTTTACCTTCATCAAGAGACTCTTTAGTTCCTCTTAATTTTCTGCCATAAGGGTGGTGTCATCTGCATATCTGAGGTTATTGGTATTTCTTCCAGCAATCTTGATTCCAGCTTGTGTTTTATCCAGCCCAGCGTTTCACATGATGTACTCTGCATATAAGTTAAATAAACAAGGTGACAATATACAGCCTTGATATACTGCTTTCCCAATTTTGAACCATCCATTGTTCCATGTTCAGTTCTAGCTCTTGCTTCATGACCTGCATAGAAGTTTCTCAGGTGGCAGGAGTTTTAAGAATTCTCCAAGTTAGCTCCAAGTTAGCTAAGNAATATACAGCCTTGATGTACTGCTTTCCCAATTTTGAACCATCCATTGTTCCATGTTCAGTTCTAGCTCTTGCTTCATGACCTGCATAGAAGTTTCTCAGGAGGCAGGAGTTTTAAGAATTCTCCGTTAGCTCCAAGTTAGCTAAGTCTTAAAGCTAAGTTTTTAGCTTTAAGAATTTTCCACAGGTTGTTGTGATCCACACAGCCAAAGGCTTTAGCATAGTCAATGAAGCAGAATAGATTTTTTTTCTGGAATTCCCTTGCTTTTCCTATGATCCAATGGATATTGTTAATTTGATCTCTGGTTCCTCTGCCTTTCCTAAAACCAACTTGAGCATCTGGAACTTCTCGGTTAACTACTTCTCAAGCCTAGCTTGGAGAATTTTGAGCAGTACTTTACTAGCATGCGAAATGCTAGTGCATTTTACAAGCTAGTGCAATTGTGTGGTAGTTTGAACATTCTTTCACATTGCCTTTCTTTGGGATTGGAATGAAAACTGACCTTTTCCAGTACTGTGGCCACTGCTGAATTTTCCAAATTTGCTGGCATATTGGGTGCAGCACTTTCACAGCATCATCTTTTGGAATTTGAAATAGCTTAGCTGGAATTCCATCACCTCCACTAGGTTTGTTTGTAGTGATACTTCCTAAGGCCCATTTGCCTTTGCACTTCAAGATGTCTGCTCTAGGTGAGTGATCACACCATTATAGTTATCTGTGTCATGAAGATCTTTTCTATAATTCTTCTGTGTATTCTTGTCACCTCTTCATAATATCTTCTAGGTCCATACCATTTCTGTCCCATCTTTGCATGAATTGTTCCCTTCGTATCTCTACATTTCTTGAAGAGATCTCTAGTCTTTCCTATTCTATTGTTTTCCTCTCTTTCTTTACATTGTTCACTAAGGAAGGCTATCTTATCTTTTCTTGTTATTCTTTGGAACTCTGCATTCAGATGGGTATATATTTCCTTTTCTCCTTCGCCTTTAGATTCTCTTCTTTTCTCAGCTATTTGTAAGGCCTCCTCAGACAACCTTTTTGCATTTCTTTTTCTTGGGGGTAGTTTTGATCATTGCCTCCTGTTGAATGTTATGAAATGTTATGTTATAGTTCCTTAGGCACTCTGTCTATAGGATCTAATCCCTTGAATCTATTTGTCACTTCCACTGTGTAATTGTAAAGGATTTGATTTAGGTCATACCTGAATGGCCTAGTGGTTTTCCCTACTTTCTTCTATTTAAGTCTGAATTTGGTAATAAAGAATTCATGATCTGAGCCACAGTCAGCTCCCAGTCTTGTTTTTGCTGACTGTATAGTTTCTCCATCTTTGGCTGCAAAGAGTATAATCAATCTGATTTCTGTATTGTTCATCTGGTGATGTCCATGTGTAGAGTCTTTTCTTGTATTGTTGGTAGAGAATGTTTGTTATGACCCATGTGTTCTCTTGACAAAACTCTGTCAACCTTTATCCTGCTTCATTTTGTACTTCAAGGCCAAACTTGCCAGTTACTCCATGTATCTTGACTTCCTACTTTTGCATTCCAGTCCCCTATAATGAAAAAGACATCGTTTTTGGTTCTAGTTCTAGAAGTTCTTGTGGGTCTTTATAGAACCCTTCAACTTCAGCTTCTTCAGCATTACTGGTTGGGGCATAGACTTGGATTACTGTAATATTGAATGGCTTGCCTTGGAAATGAACAGAGATCATTCTTTCATTAGTGAGATTTCACCCAAGTACTGCATTTCAGACATTTTTGTTGACTATTAGGGCTACTCCATTTCTTCTAAGGAATTCTTGCCCCAAGTAGTAAATATAATGGCCATCTGATTTGAATTCGACCATTTTGATCCATTTTAGTTCACTGATTCCTAAAATGTTGATGTTCACTCTTGTCATCTCCTGTTTTATCACTTACAATTTACCTTGAATCATGGTCCTAACTTTCCAGGTTCCTGTTCAATATTGTTCTTTACCACATCCTATTTTACTTCTACAACCAGACAGATCCAAAACTGGATATTGTTTCTTCTTTGGCTCAGACTCTTCATTCTTTCTGGGGCTCTCTCTCCACTCTTCTCCAATAGCATATTGGGCACTTACTGACATGGGGATTCTTCTTTCAGTTGCCTATCTTTTTGCCTTTTCATAATGTTCATGGGATTCTCAAGGCAAGAATATTGAAGTGGTTTACCATTTGTGCAAGGAGATCCAACCAGTCCATTCTAAAGGAGATCAGCCTTGGGTGTTCTTTGGAAGGAATGATGCTAAAGCTGAAACTCCAGTACTTTTTTCACCTCATGCAAAGAGTTGACTCATTGGAAAAGACTGATACTGGGGAGGGATTGGGGGCAGGAGGAAAAGGGGACAACAGAGGATGAGATGTTGGAGGGCAACACTAACTCGATGGACATGAGTTTGAGTGAACTCTGGGAGATGGTGATGGACAGGGAGGCCTGGTGTGCTGCAATTCATGGGGTCGCAAAGAGTCAGAAACAACTGAGTGACTGAACTGAACTGAATTGAACTCCAGTTACAATTAAAAAGATGATTTAACTCTTGCAAATATCTCTCTAGAATGTCAAGCCTCAGGTAGTGAGGTGTGTTACTTTCACTTTCTTAGTCATTTCATGGGTAGTGTTAAATGGAATGGGGCTTCCCTGGTGGCTCAGAAGGGAAAGAATCTGCCTGCAGTGCAGGAGACCTGGGTTTGATCTCTGGGTTGGGAGAATCCCCTGAAGAAGGGAATGGCTACCCACTCTGGTATTCTGGCCTGGAAAATTCCATGGACAGAAGAGCCTTGCATATAAACAAAGATGTCACATTTATCTGTGATTCTGACCATCCCATATGTGAATTTCTGAGTTGGTAAGTAGCGGACTAGGGGTGCCAGGCTCTGAGCCATTTACCACAAAAACAGTTCAAGAATGTCACAATCCTTCACAAGCGGGTGGGGTCAGTTTTTCTCCCTGAAAGTGAAATTTTTAGTTGCTCAGTTGTGTCTGACTCTTTGCGATCCCATGGACTAGCCCTCCTGGAGTGGGTTGCCATTTCCTTCTCCAGGGGATCTTCCCAACCCAAGGATCAAACGTGGGTCTCCTGCACTGAGGCAAACTCTTAAACAACTGAGCCACCAGGGAAGTTTTTTTATCTCAGGGAAAAACCAGACAGTTTCTCACTGAGGCAGGCTGTTATGTATGCCTACAAACGTGGCAAGATAAGAATTAAAGCCACAGAAGCAGAACCAGTATAAATTCAAAATTAGCCCTTACTGCTTGCATCTTCACTTTTGACTATCTTTAAATTCAATAAAAATAATGCAATTATTGGGCATAGGAATATGCTCCACATTCTTGAAACATTAGAACTCACAAACTGAAACTTCAAATGTTTCTCTCCATTTGTACAAAAGATGTTTGCCTAATTTCTATGAAAAATTAGAATTCCTTTGCCGTATCCCATTTTAGAGACATTCTCTTATTAAAAAACTTATTATTAAGGACATTGTATTATAGGAGAAGAAAACTGGCTCTCTAAATGAAATATATGTATTTCATACATTTTCACTGGCAATGAAACTGGACAGAAAAATCAATTTTAATGAACATTTTCTGGGCATTTCTGGGTCATTTTGATTGCACTTTGGTTGTAAGAGCTGGAAAATCTTGGCAGGCACAAAGTGACACGTAAATTCATTTTTCATAAATAATTTTAGAAATACTGCATAAACTTTCATCTTTAGTACAATAAATCCCCCATAAAGCAATTTTATAGTACCTGATATCCTGACTGCCCAAGCAATAGATTTGTATGAGTAGTGAGTGGCTTATTAGTTATGTCAGTATGCACTTTAATGCACACTTAAGTTCAGGATGAAAAGAAATGTTTTAGATAAGTTTCCCTGGAGAAACAAAATTGTGTAGAAAACGCTGAAACTTGTATGTACACTCTATTAAAATCCCAAGTCTCTCTGTGACCTTTTAAATGGAATACCAAGAGTGAGAACACTGCAGCATTCAAAACAATTATTAACCCAAATGGTTTGGTTGCTTTTCTGTGTCTTCAAATAAGTTTTGGTTTATTTTCATCATTTTTAGACAGTCTATTCTTTCATTCCTCCAGCTTATAGTTATATTTATGTTAATCACTTTAAACTACTTTTTTAATCTTCTAGTATCATTTGAAAGCCCCTTGAGAACTCCCAGGATGTAATCTGAAACCAGCCTCCAAAGTCAAGGAGGGCAAGAGAGACACAAGAAAGAGACAGACTACTCCAGATTGATAGGTGGCAGATTTAAGCCACCTATATAATAAGCAAGAAAAATTACGTATGAGGCTATTTTGGGGAAGTTTAAGGATTAGTGGATTTTTGTACCTGCCTAGCAAATCTTAAATGTTTATGTAAAAGTGTTTACTGAGTTCAGTCACATATACCATCCAGGTGGTCTCTACAACATATTTCTCTCCCAAGCCCATATCTCTTGAGGCAACTCCTGGAATGGGAGACACAAGGAAGCTGCATATTTCAAGGATAGGGAAGAGTGAAGATCCTCTGATTACCTGGGTCTAGCTCATGGGTCAACCAGCTGTCATCATTTTCTCAGTGATCTGCCTCAATACAGAGCAACCCCAAAGCAAAGCTGAGACATACAGAAGATAAAGAGAAGGGAATCAAGGAATGCCATTATGAAAAATCATCAATTCACAGAGGAGTACAGCAAGTTGTTGTTCAGTCCCTTAGTTGTGTCCAGTTCTGTGTGACCTCATGGACGGCAGGATGCCAGGCTCCTCTGTCCTCCACTGTTTCCCAGAGTTTGCTCAAAATCATGTGTATTCATGTGTATCTAACCAAGGAGATCCAACCAGTCCATTCTGAAGGAGATCAGCCCTTCAGGGATTTCTTTGGAAGGAATGATGCTGAAGCTGAAACTACAGTACTTTGGCCACCTCATGGGAAGAGTTGACTCACTGGAAAAGACTCTGATGCTGAGAGGGATTGGGGGCAGGAGGAGAAGGGGACAACAGAGGATGAGATGGCTGGATGGCATCACGGACTTGATGGACGTGAGTCTGAGTGAACTCCAGGAGTTGGTGATGGACAGGGAGGCCTGGTGGGCTGTGATTCATGGGGTCACAAACAGTCAGACACAGCTGAGTGACTGAACTGAACTGAACTGAACCACCTCATCCTCTGCCACCCTCTTTTCATTCTGCCTTCATTCTTTGCCATTATTAGGGTCTCTTCCAAAAAAAAAAAAAAAAGGCTCTTTGTATCCGATGGCTAAAGTATTGAAGCTTCAGCTTCAGCATCAGTAGTTCCAACCAATATCCAGGGTTGATTTCATTTAGGATTAACTGGTTTGATCTCTTTAAAGTCCAAGGGACTCACGAGAGTCTTCTCCAAACCACAGGTCGAAAGCATTAATTCTTTGGCCCTCAGTATTCTTTATGGTCCAACTCTTACAGTATATTTTGTTGTTGTTCAGTCACTCAGTCATGTCCAACTCTTGTGACTTCATCAACTGTAGCATTTCAGGCTTCCCTGTCTGTCACCCTCTCCTAGAGTTTGCTCAAACTCACATTCATTGAGTTGGTAATGCCATCAAACCATCTAATCCTCTGTCATTCCCTTCTCTTCCTGCCTTCAATCTTTCCTAGCATCAGAGTCTTTTCCAATGAGTTGACTCTTTGCATCAGGTGGCCAAAGTATTGGACATTCAACTTCAGCATCAGTCTTTCCAATGAATATTGGTATTCCCATCTCTTTAAGAATTCTCTGGAGTGTGCTGTATTCCACAGAGTCAAAGGATTTAGTGTAGTCAATGAAGCAGAAGTAGATGTTTTTCTGGAACTCCCTTACTTTCTCTATGATCCAACAAATACTGGCAATTTGATCTCTGGTTCCACTGCCTTTTCTAAACCCAGTTTGTACATCTGGAAGTTCTCGGTTCAGGTACTCTTGAAGCTTAGCTTGAAGGATTTTGAATGTAACCTTGCTAGTATGTGAAATGAGCACAATTGTACAGTAGTTTGAACAATTTTTGTCATTGCTCTTCTTTGAGATTGGAATGAAAACACCTTTTCCAATCCTGTGGCCACTGCTGAATTTTCCAGATTTGTTTATATACACTTTCTCTTAAAATGAGCAGAACTTGACTTTAGATGATCAAGTCCTTCTGTTCCTTTTCAGTTGTAATTCTGATTAGTCATTTTTGAGCCATAACCATGTTTGAATATAAAACTAAAGAATATTTAGGCTGAATGAATTGATGATGAATAAAGGGTCAGTTTTTTGTTTTTTAACCTCTGCCCTTCTGGCTTAATAAGCAATTACATTTTGCCAATACTGTGGAACATTTTATGTACACAATAGAGAAAGCTAAAAGTGTGATAAGAATTTTCAGATATCATTCTGTAAAATTATATTACAAATGAAAAGGTAGTTTGGTATTAAAAAGAAATACCATATTCCTTATGTTTCTTTATAACACATTAAGTATAATTTTAAAAAATTGTTGGCCCAAATATAATCAAGTATAACTGATCCTTCTTCTAAACACTGTTCCAAATTATCTTTGAAGAAAGTAAATGAATAATATAAAATATACTGAGATGATATATTTTCTTTTTAGAAAAGAGCATAAATTATTCTGAAGTTTAAAAATAAAAGATAATTATATATTTGGTTATATTTTTCCCATAGACCAAGTAATAGGGCTCTATCTTCTCTCTTAATGCATGAACATATCGATGATGTAAGTTTGGATGATAATTGACTCAAGGAAATGACTGATTTACAAAATACATTTTTAAAATAATTTAAAATTTTTGCCTTAAGGAACTTCTTTTGAAAAGCAGGCCTTCAGGAACACACCCAATATTTATTTTAAAAATCCTGTATATTAAGATTGTTAGCATCACTGACTCAATGGACACGGATGTGGGCAAACTCCCTGAGACAGCAAAAAACAGGAGCCTACTGTACTGCCATACATAGGGTCGCAAAGAGTCGGACACAACTTGGAAACCGAACAACAGCAATGATTCTTATAGTCTAGGTGGGGAGGGAACTTCACGCAAACACTGAATTCTAAATTAGAGAGATAGTCCATCTGGGGATTCAGTTCAGTTCAGTTGCTCAGTCGTGTCCAACTCTTTGTGACCCCATGAATCGCAGCATGCCAGGCCTCCCTGTTCATCACCAATTCCCAGAGTTTACTTAAACTCACGTCCATCGTATTGGTGATGCCATCCAGCCATCTCATCGTCTGGCGTCCCCTTCTGCTCNCTTTTCTAAAACCAGCTTGAACATCTGGAAGTTTACGGTTCATGTACTGCTGAAGCCTGGCTTGGAGAACTTTGAGCATTACTTTACTAGCGTGTGAGATGAGTACAGATAATTGACCCTTGAGCCACTTTTAATTTTATTAATTTGGAAAAATACATATCCAGCCTTAAGTGAAATAGTTACAAATATCCAGGATATCAGTCTGACAGGACACATTAATAAATTAATATGAAATATTTCTGACTGATAATTTTACACATCATCCATTAATATTGTGCTCATTAAAAGGAAAAATTAAATCAAAATATTCAAGAGTATTTTTTTTTAAACAAATCAAGAAAAAACAAACTTGCATCAGGGCCATATCCCCAGGAATCACTGCATATCCCACAGTTCTGAATCTCTCTGCAAGAACACAGGACAATGAATCTTTTATTCTTTGAAGACAAAATTTTTTGATAATGTTCCTATTAATGGATTCCACAAATTAACTACTAATCCAGAGCTTTTGATTATGATTACTACTAATCAACTTATTTGATAGCAAGCTTTTAGCAGATTGCAAATTAAAATTTGCTTACATTTTTATGGGTTGGCTTAATTAACAGATTAATCCTAATTGTGAGAAAGCAAGATTTTCACTTTTAATTTACTCTTGACCTGTTTTCTCTCTCCATGGGACCTCCTTCATAGGTTCTTTAGAAAGAGAAAATGGAGATGCTGTTAACAGATTAAAACACCAGTTAGCCCAAGGGAATTTTTCCCAGGGTCTGTACATAATGTGGAGCCATTTCAGGACAGCTTTCATGGGGAAAACCTTTCAGATCACCTGGTTGTGCTTCACACTAACACACATGGATGAACATTGTCTTTTGCTCCAGGTCAAGATGCTGACATCATTACTGCTTACTGCATTACCTGCTGGAGAACCAGAGGCTCTGACAATCTGATTCTCTGATTGTTCTTGTAATTGCACACCTTTATTTTCCTGGAAGGCACACAAAGAACAAAATGTTATTGACCTAAAAAGGCTTATCCAGACTGTTCAAAATGACTGTCTTCAGGAGGACTAAGATTTTAGTGACCAATAATTGTGGATCTGTTTCTCATTTATATCCATCACAGTTATTTTTGCTTTATTCTGTCATTTGAGCCAGAGGAAGCTAAGATTTTTATTTGATGAGTGCAAATGACATTAAGACCTTACAACTAATCAACATTTATTTTTCATAATTTTATGTACAATATAGTAAATGGATATTCACTTTTAGCATAAATATTAATTTTCTGCATAATTTTAGACAGATGATACTTGGAACCCTTGGACCAAACATTTAGGAACCTTGCCAAAGGCTTATCCCTGAAACTTGAAACATAAATATTAAAAGAATTACCATGAAAATAACTAAGATATTTTGAAGAATAAAACTTTCTAGAGTTTTCCACAGTGCTCCCGTGTATGTCCCAGTGTTTACTGAGACAACCTCCTTCACAAATATTTCCTAGATTAGCTCATCTCTATTTTTGCCTTTTGCTAGGAAAATTTTCCCTTTGCTGAAGGAAAATGTCCTTAAATTTCTGACATTCTCTTTAATTTAACTAAGGGGATCTGTGTGTCACATCGTAAATATCTTTAAAGAACACTATGAAAATAAATACCCTGGTGATACAAATTTGTCATCCTACAGTTCTGTAGGTCAAAAGTTTGACAGAGGTCTTCTGGGGTGAAATTCAAAGTGTTGTAAGAACTGTGTTCCTTTATGGACGTTCTAAGGGAGATTCCATATTCTTGCCTTTTTCAGCTTCTGTAGTCCACCACTTTCCTTTGCATATGGCTTCTTCCTTCACCTTACAGTCAATATTGAATAAGTTCAGGATGCAATGACTTCCACTGTGGTTGGAGAATCAATATATCCAGAAAGAGATTTTTAGTCAACAATACAAATAGGACATGGGATAAGGAAATGAAGTTACAGAAAATTTCAGGAGGTGTCAATTATCATGATTCTTTGGAACTGGAATCAACTTAGTGATTGATTTAGTATAGTGTGAAGACAAGGAATGAGTAAAAGTGCAATTTAACAAGTTTATGTCGCCACTAACAAATGAGATCATAAAGCATAACAGATTTGAATGAGAGTATTTTTTTCATTTTTAAGTAATAGCAAACCACCTAGCAGTCATTTAGATAAATAGTACACATTTAAAAGGAATATTCCAAAAAATGAGAATCACCAATTTTTAGTACCATGATGACACAAAAATCATAGATTTGACTATATTAACCAACACTAAAATGTTAGAATATTTTTGAATTGTAAACTGCAAGACAATTATGCAGGAGCTAGTCATATTGCTTTAGAAAGAATCATATTATACTCATTGAATCTTGAATCACCAAAGGATTACAAAGCAACAGTTAGAACTGGACATGGGTTCCAAACTGAGAAAGGAGAACATCAAGGCTGTATATTGTCATCTTGGTTATTTAACTTATATGCAGAATACATCACGTGAAGTGCTGGGCTGTAGCTCAAGCTGGAATCAGGATGCAGGGAGACACACTAATAACCTCAGATATGCATATTACACAACCTTTAGGGCAGAAAGTGAAGAGGAACTAAAGAGGCTCTTGATGAAAGATAAGAAGAGAGTGAAAAAGCTGGCTTAAAATTCAACATTCAAAAAATGAAGATTAAAAAAGAAGAAGAAGATCATGGGATCTGGTCCCATCACTTTATGGCAAATAGATGGGGAAACAATGGAAACAGTGACAGGCTTTATTTTCTTGGGCTCCAAAATCACTGAGGATAGTGGCTACAGCTATGAAATTAAAACATACATGCTCCTTGGAAGAAAAGATGTAACAAAACTAGACAGCATCTTGAAAAGAAGAGACATCACCTTGTCAACAAGGTCCATAGAGTCAAAGCTATGGTTTTTCCTGTAGTCATGTATGAATGTGAGAGTTGGACTATAAAGAAAGCTGAGTGCTGAAGAATTAATGCTTTTGAACTGAGGTATTGGAGAAGACTCCCTCTTGAGAGTCCCTTGGACTCCAAGGAGATCAAACCTGTCAATGCCAAAGGAAGTTAGTCTTGAATATTCACTGGAAGGACTCATCCTGAAGCTGAAGCTCAATCCTTTGCCCACCTGATGTGAAAAGCTGACTTATTGGAAAAGACCCTGATGCTGGGAAAGATCAAGGGCAAGAGTAGAAGGGAGCAACAGAGGATGAGATGGTTGGATGGCATCACTGACTCAATGGACATGAGTTTGAGCAAACTCAAAATATAGTGAAGGACAGGAAAGTCCATGGGGTCGCAAAGAGTTGGNTTGGAAAAGACCCTGATGCTGGGAAAGATCAAGGGCAAGAGTAGAAGGGAGCAACAGAGGATGAGATGGTTGGATGGCATCACTGACTCAATGGACATGAGTTTGAGCAAACTCAAAATATAGTGAAGGACAGGAAAGTCCATGGGGTCGCAAAGAGTTGGACATGACTAAGTAAGTGAACAACAATGAAGATTATGGAGTAAATGGTATGATAAAGAGAATGAAGAGACCAGAAATGTGAATGTGCAGTTTCACTGAAATAGATGATTCCCTCTTCTTCAAATCTCCACATCCACTTCTTTTGTTTATTAATTTCATTGTGTGTGTGTGTTTACTAATTTCTACTTATCCTTTCCACAAATAACCACATCATTTCTTATGTGGATTAAGCAATAAAATTCAGATTAATATTTCTTGACTCAGTCTCAAAACTCTTATATATCATCCGTATTTCTTCCATAGTGATACATACTTCAAAGAATTGTTTCATTTTAGCTGTGTTTGTAGGGATAGAGTTGTTCATAGTTTTTTTTTTTTTTTTTTAAGATCTTCTTAATGTCCATGGAGTCAGTAGTAATGATGATTCTTTCATGTTTTTATATTGGTAATTTATGTCTTCTTTCTTTCTGTATTAGCCTCTATTTTGGTTACTGCACTCAAATTCATTGTGTGTATAAAGTAGGAGTGTTTTCCCACACCAATACACAACGCTTGTGACACTAGCTAGGTGTCTGATAATTCAGCTCAGTTCTCATGGTGTTTAACAAGAGATGGAATTACATTCACAGGTTGAGGGATCAGTCCTACAAGGCTTTTTCCACCACCACACCATCCCACTCCTTCCTGCCCCAACGTAGTTCAGAAGCTAGTAACAAGCTCATATTATCATCTGTGTTTCTGACCAACTGGCTGTTGCTACTGCAAGTATCAACACCCCTCCCACCCCCAAACTTGGATTTCAAATGCTAGTGAACACCTTCCTTGGATTTCAAATGCCAGGGGTAAGTCTGTGTTATTACCACTGTTTCTGAAGAAATGTTTATAAATAAGAGGTTCCCATGGCCTCCTCCTTAAGTTCAGTTAATTTGCTATTAATAGAACTCAGAACATTTTACTTACTGGATTACTGACTTACTATAAAAAGATATAACTCAGGAACAGCCAGATGGAAGAGATACACAAGACACAGTATGCAGAGATGGTGCCAGAATTTCATGCTCTCTTCTAGCACCACTCTCCCCACATCTTCACATGTTCATCAACAGGGAAGCTCTTCAAACCCCACCCTCTGGGGTTTCATGGAGGTTTCAAAACATAGGCATAATTATTTATTATATAATTACTGTCACACGAGTGTCTGTTCCTCAGTTCTTTGTCTCGTAATAACAAAGATTTGGAGTGACGAACATTAAAAACCCCTCCCCGTGTCACAGCTCTCAGGTCTTGGATAGATCGTGTTATAGCTCTCAGGTCTCGAATGGACCTTGTTATAGCTCTTAGGCAAATCAGTGTTACAGCTCTATTTTATTTAGAAGATAGCAGGAAAATCTGTCTTCGAGGCATGAGGGCATGTCGATCCAAAGACACAAGGAGAAGAATGCCCCAGAGCGCTGGGGGGAGAGAGAGAGAGCTAGCTTTGGCTCCTCTGTTTATATGTTTAACTCTCCCTGGGCTTGTCCTCTGTAAACTGGGCCAGCCAGGAGTGTTGTTTGTTTTACCTGAGGTCCTCACTCTGGTCCTCGGACCTTCTTTTGTTCTATTTTTGTGGGCTTTTCCCTTCCTTGTCTTTTAGCCACCACCATTTTGGATTCCTTTTCCCTATTTTACCTACCTAACAATTACATTATATATACTTTTATATATATTATAATTATATTAAATCATCGACCACTGGCAATCCTTTCAACATCCAACCTCTCTCTCCTCTCTCCTCCCCAGAAGTTGAAAGGCGGGACTGAAAGCTAAAACCCCTTGTGCTGTGTTTGGTTTACCTGGCAATGAACCACACCCTCAGATGCTATACAAAAAGTCATCTCATTAATATAAGAAAGCATATCTTCATCATTTTCAGCAGTTTTGGGAGATTTTGCCAGAACCAGAAAACAAGAAATATATATCTTACTACTAATGACAATATAAAACCTGGCTAGAATATTATCAGTTATGTTGATTTTTCAAAGAACCAGTTTTGCTTTTTTGACCAAATTTTTATTATTTATTTATTTCTGGCTGTACTGGGTCTTCATTGTTGCACGTGGGCTTTCTCTAGTTGTGGCAAATGGGAGGTACTCTCTAGTTGTGGTGTTTAGGCTTCTCATTAAGGTGACTTCCCTTGTGGAGCATGAGTCTAGAGGGTGTGGTCTTCAGTAGTTTTGGTGCACGGGGTTAGTTGATCTGCAGCACATTCCTGGCTAGGGATCAAATCTGTGTCCCCTACATTGGCAGATAGACTCTTAACCACTGGGCCATTAGAGAAATTCCACCAGTTTTTTATTGAATTGATTTTTGTTATCATTTCGTGTTTTCAATTCCACAGCTTTCTGCAACAGTTTTTATTGTTTCTTTTTATCTATTTCTTTTAGGATTAATTTGCTTTTCTTTTTCCATTTTCTGCATTAGAAACTTAGGCTATTGATTTTAGAACTTTCTTCTTTTCTATATATGCATTTATAAATGTCTCTAAGCACTGCTTTAAACTGCATCCCAGAAATTATGGTTAACTCTATTTTCATTTTTATTCAAATCAGAATATTTTAGAAATATATTTTGAGGATTTTTCCTTTACATGTGTGTTAAAGTATGCTGTTTAATCTACAGATACTTTGGGATAAGCAAACTATCTGTGGTTAATTCCCAGGTTAATTTACTTGTGGTCTGAGAAAATGCATTTTAAATTTTGGTTTTTTTAAATATGTGTTTATATCCCAGAATGTGTTCTATCTTGATAAATATACTATGTAAACATGAGAAGAATGTTTATTCTGCTGCTGTTAGTGGAATAACCTATAAATATTAGTTCAGTTCAGTTCATTTCAGNAAATAGCACCCATCACCCCCAAATCCCAGACTAGTGTTTTTTTAACCAAGCATATTATTAGAAGGAAATGTAACCCGCCCCCCACCCCCCACCCCACTGATTCACAGAACTATAAGTTATCCCAATGTTTGACTCTGGGAATGGTTTGATATGTATTCTGCTTTTTTTCAACTCTTAGATTGGTGAGCTGGCCAAAACAAAATAAACAGCTATGCAGAGACAGAAGCAAGCTTCAAGAAGAGGCATGACCTGCAGGCTCCTCCCCTAGGTCTACCTGGGGACAGGAGGTACGTCAGAGCAGGGAGAGCACCTAAAACCCAGAAACCTACCTCAATTAATTAATGTCCCTTCTGCTTATACTTCTGGAGTGCTGGGCCCTACTACAGAAATTCACCCAGCCTGGGAGATGGTGTCATCACAGATTTATGATGTCTAATCTCTGGTGCCCCCCTGAGAGCACATGGAGACCCCCTCAGGTCAGTCTCCATGGCCTTCCCAGACCTCAGCCCATCTTGGGGTCTTCTCAAGACCCCAGACCCTCTTTCTCAACAATTTTCTGTTTTGCAGAGAAAAGGGGAGAGTCCATCAAGACCGTTTCCTCCATCACCTGTCACTCTGCACACCTGCCTGCCTCTGCATCCCTCCTCCTCATGGGCCACTTCTGAAGGGTCAGCCCAGCTCCAGAGCCCTCCTTTCTGCCAGCAGCATCACCTTCAACTTCTCTCTGCCAGGCCTGCTTCCTCAGCTCCCTCACTCGGCAGGTGTGGTCCCCAAGATCCACCCCTGGTCATTCTCCTATGAGAAAATCTCAGAGTCCATTTCCTGGGGAACCTGACCTGGGAGAAGGAGTGTTTCAGGCACAAGGAATATGCAGCTGATATCCCATCTCCTCCTCCATTTCATTCCCTCCTCTTCCCCACCTCCCACCCGAACCTTCAAATTCCACCTCTCTTTAGGGTATATACATCTTCAAGTCCATCCCACACTAAAACATGAAAATTAAACTTTCTTGTAGCTGCAGCCTCTCTCTATCAACGACCCCTCACATCCTCCCTTTTGGTCAAGCTTCTCAAAAGAGAGACCTGTCATCATGCCTTTCATCTCACACTCCCTGAACCCAGGGTGTTGGCATCAAGTCAACTTGGAGGTGCACTCCCCCAAGTCACCACCAATAGGCGCTCCTCAGTCCTTTTTTTACTTAACCGGTCAGTGGTTACTCAATGCCATGGGCTTCCCTATGGCTTAGATGGTAAACAATCTGCTTGCCGTGCAGGGGACTCAGGTTCAATCCCTAGATTGGGAAAGTCTCCCAGAGAAGGGACTGGCTATCCACTCCAGTATTCTTAGCTGGAGAGTTCCCTAGACAGTGGAGCCTGGTAGGATATAGTCTTTGGGTCCCAAAGAGTTCAGTTCTTAGAATGGGGAGGTCTCCTGGAAAAGGGAATGGCTATCCATTCCAGTATTCTTACCTAGAGAGTTCCATGGACAGAAGAGCCTGGCGGGCTATAGTCTATGGGAGCCAAAGAGTTGGACACAACCGAGTGACTGTCATCATTTTTTCTTTCGTTACCAGTGGTCTTTCGATCTTGACCTCCTTTGCTCCTTTGGCTTGTGGGGGTACCTCTGTTTCCTGAGTCTCTTTCTAATACTCCCCACCCCCCTTCCAATAGATCCATACATGTTGGGGGGAGCGGTTACACACTTTCCCGTCTCACTCTACCCACTCCCCTCTTCTGGCAAAGCTGCACCTTCATGCCCATGACCCCGTATCTGTACTTCTAGCCAAGGTTTCTCTTCCGAACTGCACGTGCAGTTCTCTGAGATAAAACAGGACTCCTGAGCAGGATCTCTCTCCCCTTGAATCTGCTCACCCTGGGGCAGACCCCCATCTTGGAGGAGGGCGTCGACATTTCTCCAGGGCCGCCACCTCATCCCCCACTCAGCCCTGGCAATTCCACTGCTTCAGCACCCCTCCCTTCTGCTCTAGCCTGCTGACCCCATTTCCAGTCTTAGTCCAGCAATCACTCCTTCATGTTCTTTTTTTAACACATGAATATTCATAGAAGCTTTATTTCTAACAGCCCCAAACTGGAAGCATCTCAGATGTCTTTCAATAGGTGAATGGTTAAACAAATTATGTTATATCCATATCAAAGGTAATTAATAGAAATAAATTATTGTTATATGCAGCAACTTGATGACTCTCCAAGAAATTGTGTTGAGTGAAAAAAGTCAATCCCCAAAAGTCACATTGTGTATAATTCAATCACATATAATTCAATATGTGATTTTTTTTAATAACAAAAATGTTTTTTAAATAACAACTTTTTAGAAATAGAGGGCAGACTAGCAATTGCCACTGAAAAGAAATGAGGATGGAGAGGTGGATGGGAAGAAAGTAGGTGTGGTNTTCATTTAGGCCAAACATTCCTCTCTATGTTTAAACATAATAAATAATTTTCAATTTAGGACTTTTAAAATTGCTATCCCTTTGAGTAATATTTTAATCATAAATCTTCATGCCTTTTCTGCATTCACATGCCTTCAAATGGACCATTAATCACCACTGCATCTATAGCTCTTTTTCCCTTAGGAGTTCTTAGTAGGTGATATTTTCTTAAGTATGTTTATTGTATCTCACCTACCATAAGAATGAGATTTTAGGAGATCAGAAACTTTATCTGTCCTGCTTACAATGGTCACTTTACAACTCTTTAACAGTCTGATTAATAAATGTCATGTCATAGGACCCAAAATAATATCTGTTGCATAAATTAATAGCTAGCATTTTATAGAAGAGAAAAATAATAACTTGAAAGGTCAGTGACTCACTGTTCACATATATCCCATTGTGATGTTATAGGCAGAGAATTTTATTTCCTGCTTGCTCTGTGAACAGTAGACACTCTTCTTTGAAGTATGAAATAGTTCAGCACAGAATATTCATAACCTCATTGGTATGACTTTCGGGAAATGTAGTGATTTTTATGCGGAGAAGGTAATGGCACCCTACTCCAGTACTCTTGCCTGGAAAATCTCATGGATGGATGAGCCTGGAAGGCTGCAGTCCATGGGGTCACTGAGGGTCAGACACGACTGAGCAACTTCACTTTCACTTTTCACTTTCCTGCGTTGGAGAAGGGAATGACAACCCACTCCAGTGTTCTTGCCTGGAGAATCCCAGGGATGGGGGAGCCTGGTGGGCTGCCATCTATGATGTTGCACAGAGTCGGACACAACTGAAGTGACTTAGCAGCAGCAGCCGCAACAGTGATTTTTATGAAGAGCACCATGAAGGTTCTGTCAATTACTATGTAGTAAGAGCCAATAAGGTAAGCTAAGATGATATCCAATTATGTATGTTAGGTTAAAATATATGTTTTTTTCCTAAAAATTAACTTTAAAGAATACATTATAGTTGATATTTATTTATATTCTTTATAAATCAAAATGGATATTCATCTTTATGGCCTGCAAGTACTATATCATCACATCCATTGCTCTGTGCAATGACAGGATTTTCCCTATATTCTCCCACGTCACTTCTAGTCTCTGATTTCGTCCATTAAAATGTGTATTAAATTAATGAAACAAATTATTTTTAATTTAATGAATTAATAAAGAAAATTTTAATTTAAATGCCAAGAGTTTTTTGACCTGAGGATTGAATGCTATAGTTTTATATATGAATTAACAGATATCTGAGACCTCTTGTGGACAAAGGCTGGCTTCCTGGGTGTTCAGTTCAGTTACTCAGTCATGTCTGACTCTGCAACGCCATGGACTGCAAAACGCCAGACTTCCCTGTCCATCGTCAATTCCCAGAGCTTGCTCAAATTCATCTCCATTGAGTCGGTGATGCAGTCCAACCATCTCATATTCTATTTTACTTTTGTCCTCCTTCCTTCAATCTTTCCCAGCATCAGGGTCTTTTCCAATAAATCAGTTCTTCACATCAGGTGGCCAGAATATTGGAGCTTCAGCTTCAGCATTCCCAGGTGGCTCAGTGGTAAAGTTTGCAGGACATACAGGAGACTTGGGTTAGATCCCTAAGAAAAGGAGATGGCAATCCAGTCTGGTTTTCTTGCCAGGAAAATCCTCCTGTGGACTGCAGTCAATAGGGTGACAAAGAATTAGGTGCAACAGAGCAGGCACATGAATAAGGGCATACACCATGTGCTATACAACTGAATAAGCAGGTCATTTCTTTTTCAGATTTCTTCACTTTTAGGGTCCATTTACTTAATACTAGAGTAGGATTCATGTATTGTTGAAGCCTGGCTTGGAGAATTTTGAGCATTACTTTGCTAGCATGTGAGATGAGTGCAATTGTGTGGTAATTTGAGCATTCTTTGGCATTGTCTTTCTTTGGGATTGGAATGAAAACTCACCTTTTCCAGTCCTGCGGCCACTACTGTGTTTTCCAAATTCACTGGCATGTTGAGTGCAGCACTTTCACAGCATCATCTTTTAGGATTTGAAATAGTTCAACTGGAATTCCATCACCTCCACTAGCTTTGTTCATAGTGATGCTTCCTAAGGCTTGCTTGACTTCACATTCCAGGATGTCTGGCACTAGGTGAGGGATCACACCACCGTGATTATCTGGGTCATGAAGATCTTTTATGTATAGTTCTTCTGTGTATTCTTGCCACCTCTTCTTAGTATCTTCTGCTTCTGTTAGGTCCGTACCATTTTTGTCCTTTATTGAGACCGTCTTTGCATGAAATATTCCCTTGGTATCTCTAATTTTCTTGAAGAGAACTCTAATCTTTTCCATTCTATTATTTTCTTCTATTTCTTTGCATTCATCACAGAGCAAGGCTTTCTAATGTCTCCTTGCTATTCTTTGGAACTCTGCATTCATATGGGTATAGCTTTCCTTTTCTCCTTTGCTTTTTGCTTCTCTTCTTTTCATAGCTATTTGTAAGGCCTCCCCATACAACCATTTTGTGTTTTTGCATTTCTTTTTCTTGGGGATGGTCTTGATCCCTGTCTCCTGTACAATGGCATGAAACTCTGTCCATAGTTTATCAGGCACTCTATCAGATGTAGTTCTTTAAATCTATTTCTCACTTCCACTGTATAATCATAAGGGATTTGATTTAGGTCATACCTAAATGGTCTAGTGGTTTTCCTTACTTTCTACAATTTAAGTATGAATTTTGCAAATAAGGAGTTCATGATCTGAGCCACAATTAGCTCCTGATGTTGTTTTTGCTGACTGTATAGAGCTTCTCCACCTTTGGCTACAAAGAATATAATCAATCTGATTTCAGTGTTGACCATCTGGTGATGTCCATGTGTAGAGTCTTTCTTTGTGTTGTTGGAAGAGGGTGTTTTTTATGACCAGTGAGTTCCTGCTTCATTCTGTCCTCCCAGGCCAAATTTGCCTGTCACTTCAGGTGTTTCTTTAGTTCCTACTTTTGCATTCCAGTTCCCTATAATGAAAAAGACACCTCTTTTGATGTTAGTTCTAGAAGCTTTTGTAGGTCTTCATAGAACCATTCTGGAGAAGGAAATGGCAACCCACTCCAGTATTTTTGCCTAGAGAATCCCAGGGATGGGGGAGCCTGGTGGGCTGCCGTCTATGGGGTCGCACAGAGTTGGACGTGACTGAAGCGACTTAGCGTATAGAACCATTCAACTTCAGCTCCTTTAGCATTACTGGTTGGGGCATAGACTTGGTTTACTGCGATACTGAATGGTTCGCCTTGGAAATGGACAGAAATCATTTTGTCATTTTTGAGACTGCATCCAAGTACTGCATTTCAGACTCTTTTGTTGACTATGATGGCTACTCCATTTCTTCTAAGGTATTCTTGCCCACAGTAGTAGATATAATGGTCATCAGAGTTAATTTCACCCATTTTAATTCACTGATTCCTAAAATGTCAATATTTGCTCTTGCCAGTTTGATCCTTTCCAATTTGTCTTGATTCATGGACCTAACATTCCAGGTTTATATGCAGTATTGCTCTTTACAGCATCAGACCNATCAGAGTTAATTTCACCCATTTTAATTCACTGATTCCTAAAATGTCAATATTTGCTCTTGCCAGTTTGATCCTTTCCAATTTGTCTTGATTCATGGACCTAACATTCCAGGTTTATATGCAGTATTGCTCTTTACAGCATCAGACCTTGCTTCTGTCATCAGTCACATCCACAGCTGGCTATTGTTTTTGCTTTGGCTTTGTCTCTTTATTCACTCTGGAGTTATTTCTCCACTCATCTCCAGTAACATATTGAGTACCTACCGACCTGGGGAGTTCATCTTTCAGTGTCCTATCTTTTTGCCTTTTCATACTGGTCATAGGGTTCTCAAGGCAATAATACTGAAGTGATTTGCCATTCCCTTCTGCAATGGATCACATTTTGACAGGTCTCTCCACCAGAGATGGGAATAACAGACCACCTGACCTACCTCTTGAGAATCCTATATGCAGGTCAGGAAGCAACAATTAGAACTAGACATGGAACAACAGACTGGTTTTAAATAGGAAAAGGAGTACATCAAGTTTATATATTGTCACCCTTCCTTATTTAACTTACATGCAGAGTACATCATGAGAAACGCTGGGCCTGATGAAGCACAAGCTAGAATCAAGATTGCTGGGAGAAATATTAATAACCTCAGATATGCAGATTACACCACCCTTATGGTAGAAAGCAAAGAATAACTAAAGAGCCTATTGATAAAAGTGAAAGAATAGAGTGAAAAAGTTGGCTTGAAATTCAACATTCAGAAAACTGAGATCATGAGATCTGGTCCCAACACTTCATGTAAATAGATGGGGAAATAGTGGAAACAGTGAGAGACTTTATTTTGGGGGGTTCTAAAATCACTGCAGACAGTGACTGAAGCCAGGAAATTCAAAGATGCTTGCTCCTTGAAAGAAAAGCTATGACCAACCTAGACAGCATATTAAAAAGCAGAGACATTANGTGGAAACAGTGAGAGACTTTATTTTGGGGGGTTCTAAAATCACTGCAGACAGTGACTGAAGCCAGGAAATTCAAAGATGCTTGCTCCTTGAAAGAAAAGCTATGACCAACCTAGACAGCATATTAAAAAGCAGAGACATTACTTTGCCAACAAATGTCCGTTTAGTCAAAGCTCTGCTTTTTCCAGTAGTCATGTATGGATGTGAGTTTGGACCATAAAGAAAGCTGAGTACCGAAGAATTTATGCTTTTGTATTGTAGTGTTGGAGAAGACTCTTAAGAATCCCTTGGACTACAAGGAGATCCAACAAGTCTATCCTAAAGGAGACCAGTCCTGGGTACTCATAGGAAGGACTGATGCTGAAGCTGAAATTACAAGACTTTGGCCATATGATGCAAAGAACTGACTTATTTGAAAAGACCCTTATGCTGGGAAAGATTGAAGGCAAGGAGAGTAGGGGATGACAGAGGATGAGACAGTTGGATGGCATCACTGACAGGATGAACATGAATTTGAGTAAACTCCAGAAGTTGGTGATGGACAGGAGACCTGTCATGCTGCAGTCCCTGGGGTTGCAAAAAGTCAGACAGGATTGAGCTACTGAACTGAGAGTAGGATTATAGAATTCACCAGAAAGTATAAAATATTTGGTTGGTCACATAGTTCCTTCAGGTTTTTCCTCAAGACAGTAATAGAAAAATTCAAATGAATATTTGGCCAACCCAATGTACAGTGAGTATTATTAGAATAATTCGTAACTTGGCAGGTTTTCATCTCCTTTATAAAGATTAAATTCCCAAAATACTTATTTCAGTGTGTCTAAAATTATTGAAAATTTGGGAGCATATTTAAATGATTTAAATCAATATTTTAAACAAATCATATAAATATTAAATATTAATTTAATTGATATAGCCATTTACATCATGATAATACATGAAAGTAAATTATTATCTGCTAGAGAGTTCCAGAAAAACATCTATTTCTGCTTTATTGACTATGCCAAAACCTTTGACTGTGTGGATCACAATAAACTGTGGAAAATTCTGAAAGAGATGGAAATACCAGACCACCTAACCTGCCTCTTGAGAAATCTGTATGCAGGTCAGGAAGCAACAG
>SJYV01040943.1:6822-25503 GCA_006410875.1 Neotragus pygmaeus | reverse complement strand
TGCCATTTCCTTCTCCAATGCATGAAAGTGAAAAGTGAAAGTGAAGTCGCTCAGTCGTGTCTGACCCTCAGCGACCCCGTGGACTGCAGCCTTCCAGGCTCGTCCATCCATGAGATTTTCCAGGCAAGAGAACTGGAGTGGGGTGCCATCCAGAGTCAACAATGTCACAGTTAAAAACAGTGGTTATTGGCCTAAAAATATATACAAGTGGTGATGATTTAGTAGAAGATAAAGCAAAGTATTTAAATGTATATAGTATAGGAGGATTTTTAGTTTAACAGAAGCTATAATACATTTCTTAAATTCTATCTGTACTCTGAAGGACTTTATTAGTTCTTTACTAGAACATCAGGCATGTAATGAAATGTAATTCTATACTTTATTCATTAGTCTTTAAACTTTTATAGAAGAAAATTATTTTTAAAAATTTATTATTGAGAAAACACATACTTAAATTACACAAAAACAGATTGAGTTGACAAGTAACTAAAACTTTATACACATATATATACATATAAGTGAGAGGAAATTGATAGATTACTTTTAAATGATAAAAATGTTAGTGTAGTAAAGCCATTATTTCAATGTATAAAAAAAATTCACATATAATTTTGGTAGTAAAAATAAATTTTGAAAAATTCATTATAATACAGTGTGATAAATTAATCAAATGGGTAAAGATACAAAGTATCATGGAAAAGCAAAAGCAAGAGCATGCACTCCAGTCTTGAAGGTATTCCAGAAGTGACATATACGTTGTGGCATGAGGAATAAGAAATAATATTACAGGTATATTTCTTGTGGAGGGAAGAGCTATGCTTTCTCTCAGTGGTCAATGATCATTTCTGCAGATGCAACCTCATATTACTTCTCTGGGAAACTATTGCCTATTTCTTCCAAGGTATTGGAATTGGAGTTGGCTGGCAAATTGAGGAGGTATAAGTGGCAACAGACTCCTTAATATCTTTCAGAGCCATATTTATTTCAGTTCCAATCCCTCTTCCTTCACTTTACTCAGTAAAATTCTGGACTTCTTCTGGAGATAACCTCACCTAGTCAGGAAATTAACTCTAGAGCAGAGTTGTTTATCTCTGGAACAGAGAGAATGAAGAGCTAGCTATCATTATATATGACCTGGAGGCTAAGAGGGGACCTGAGCAGGAAAGGGTCTATGATTCATATTAAGGTTTTGGACATTTCTTGAGATGAAAGGGTAAGATTTTGCATAGTTCAAGTAGGGAAATGGCATGATCATATTTGTGCCCTACAAAGATACTCTGAATGTAGTAAAGCCCTTTAAGAGACTGAGGTAATGAGTGACACAATTTGCTATGAGAGAACAAAGGGTCATTTCAAGAACTGTGAATCAGGGGAAAGCATAGATATGAATAAAAGGAGTAAAAAGGGCCAGCCAGTTCCCTTTAGAACCTGAGTAAGGTAATTTAGCCTCTAGGCATATAGTCTGGTCTGAGCGATTGTAAATATTAGTTGTCTGGAATCACATAAAACATTAATAATAATTAAGTGAATATAATTATCCCCTTTAACAGCTTTTAAATTATTTTGTACTTTTATTACAGGTTTGATATCAACCTCCATACTTTAAATAGTTCTAGGCCTATTAGAGGTTTTAGAGATTTGTGATTTTTACTCAAAGTGATTATTGCTTTAGTCAATGAACTGTCATTTCTCTAGGACTACATTAAATTCCAATCAAAAGTCCTGGGGAATAGACCTAACTACCAATATAATGTTTTAAATTATAGCCATAGATATTCGCTTCATAACCAGTGAATGCAGTTCAGGATTCTGTAATTTTAAAAATATGAAGATAATGACAAATTTAAAGTTTGCCATATGATTTCCAAGAAAGAAGCATGAATATTAAAATATTGCTTTTACTAATAATTCTGCTTCTTTCTTTAGTTATGAATAAATCAAAGGATCTACAATAAAGTTAATGCTTTATTTTTAATTTAATATTTTAGATATTGTTTAAAATGTATCTTTAAACACCTCTTTGCATGCCATTGATAACTCTATGTTATTGTGAGCTATAATAGTTTGTCAAGATATTTTAGAAAAATCTTTAGTCATACATGAAGTCAGTGCTTTGGTTTCACAGAAATAATTACTCAAAGGCAATTCTAGAATTCATTTTTACATTTCTGAATAATGTCTCATCAACAGATGACTATGTATAGATACAATTATGGATGACATGAGATACTGTTAATGATGTGGACATAAATTGTTATCGATTATGGTTTAGTCATATTCAAAGTATTACGGAAAACAATTCCATTTCAAAATGTGCTAAGTATAACAGAAAAGGATTATGGCACAGAGAATTAGGTGTGCTTAGAAAACTCTTAGAAGGCCTTGGAGAGCAAGAGTCAGAGAAAAATGTCATTGCAGAGATTAGAAGTTTACAGAAATCATACAAGACTGGTTCTAATGAGCTCCCCTTTCTGCAGCAAGGCCCGTAAGTCACTCCCAATGTGCTTGAGAGCTTATATTAATCTTTTGTATCTGCCCATCACTGCCAGGGGAGGTCTTTAGACTTCCAAATCTTATGTGAATGCTTTTAACTAAATCTAACCCAGAATCCTGCCGACAAGAGATTCTGGCAAGTGTATTTCCAAGATTGCTCCCATGCAGTGTAGTAGAGAAAGATACTGATCCTGAACTGATAAGTTCCCAAATGACACAAAAATAACAGAAAAATACAGTATGGCTATAGATACAGATACAGAAAAAGTTAAATTACAACAGTTTATGTATTTGTATTTGAGAGATATTATAGCCAAAAATGGAAATTATTTATTCCACCAAGTCACAAGGAATCCCTCAATCTACAAATATTTATTTTAAAAATGTTGTTCATTAATCTTAGGAAGACTGCTGAAAGAATAGGCGATTAAGAAATGTAAAATCATGAGAAAAAATAAGGCTGGAAAAGAACCAAGATTTTTTTTTCCTGTTCGCTACTGACAACAAAAATTAATCAATAGTCAATCTAAGAAGGAAATTTTTATTCAAGCCAACCTGAGGATTATAACCCAGAAGACAGTCTTCTCAGAGAGCTCTGAAAGCTGTTCTGAAAAGATAAGGGGAAAATATTCTAGTTTCATTCTTTTGCATGTAGCTGTCCAGCACCACTTATTGAAGAGGTTATCTTTTCTCTATTGTATATTCTTGACTCCTTTGTTAAAGATAAGGTGCCCATAAGTGCATGGTTTATCTCTGAGCTTCCTATCTTGTTCCATTGGTTTATATTTCTGTTTTTATGCCAGTACCATACTGTCTTGATGGGATGGGGTGGGAGGTGGGAGGGAGAAGGCAGGTTCAAGAGGAAGGGGGCTTGTGTATACCTATAGCTGATTCATCTTGGTATATGGCAGAAACCAACAACCAAAAAAGATAATGTGATATACACATACACATATGGTATTTTATATATGAGATTACATACAGGCAAAGGAATATCATTCAGCTGTAAATAGGATGGAAATTCTGAGAAAAAAAAGAAAAAGATAAGGGGGAGGGCCCATACATACGTGATTTTGGAGAAGGGGTGTGTGGAATTAAAGGCCTATCTTGGTAGGAGGCTACTGCTATTCTCGAAGAAGAGATATCTTAGTTAATGGTGTTAGTGTTTTTCGAAGTATGGGAAGATGCAAGAAACTGGGTTCATAAATTTTTCTAATAAAAATATTTAGCTATCTGAGGGATAGTTCTGCCAATTTTCCCATAGGATAGAATATCTCATCCTAATCTTTGCTCCGATATTCTTTTTTATTGTATTTATTCATTTATTTTGGGCTGCACTGGGTCTTCTTTGCTTTGGGCTTTGTCTAGTTGCGGTGAGCAGGGACTACTCTACATTGTGTTATGCAGGCTTCTCATTGTGGTAGCTTCCCTTGTTGTGGAGCACAAACTCTAGGCACATGGGCTCAGTATTGGGCTCACAGGCTCTAGAGTACATGCACAGTAGTTGTGGTGCACAGACTTAGTTGCTCAGCAGCATGTGGAATCTTCTTGGTCCAGGGATCAAACCCATGTTCCCTGCATTGGTAGGCAGATTCTTATCCACTTCACCACCAGGAAAGTACTGCCCCGATATTGTTTCCAGGTGTACTACAGGTCAGCAACTGCAGTGGCTATTTACTTGATTTCTATACAACTAGACGGTAGGCATCATTCTTTACCATGCTCTCCCTTTTGATCTTCAACCAAGGTTTGGGAGGCATTTTATGAACAATTTGTCTAGAGGTTCTAGGAGTGTTCATTCCCAGGTCAGGAAAGGCTATTTAATGTGCTATTGCCAGATTAGGCCCTGTTAACAGGAAAAGGAGTATGTCAAGGCTGTATATTGTCACCCTGCTTATTTAACTTATATGTAGAGTACATNAATGGAGTAAAGACAATCTCTTTAATAAGTGGTGCTGGGAAAACTGGTCAACCACTTGTAAAAAAATGAAACTAGATCACTTTCTAACACCACACACAAAAATAAACTCAAAATGGATTAAAGATCCAAATGGAAGACCAGAAACTATAAAACTCCTAGAGGAGAACATAGGCAAAACACTCTCTGACATAAATAACAGCAGGATCCTCTATGATCCACCTCCCAGAATACTGGAAATAAAAGCAAAAATAAACAAATGGGATCTAATTAAAATTAAAAGCTTCTGCACAACAAAGGAAAGTATAAGCAAGGTGAAAAGACAGCCTTCAGAATGGGAGAAAATAATAGCAAATGAAGCAACTGACAAACAGTTTTTAAAACTATCATTTTAAGGCACATTATATCTCATTGACTTGAACAATAAACATCAATTTCTGTTATTGTTCAACTTTAAGTTCTCTTGAGATTCTTAGATATGTAACTTTTTTTATTGCTTGGATAATTGTGTTAGGAGAAGTTTTTAGGAATGGAGAACAAAAATATTTTAGTTGTTCAAATTATATTATCTTAATTTATATTCTCTCTAGTATTACAATGTGTTATTTGACTCATTTACATTATTTAATTTAATCTTTATCTTGTAGCATACCAGATTTATTATATATTGATATCATATATATGATAAATATATCATATTTTATCTCCATGTATGTGTGTATTAATTGCTCAGTCATGTCTGACTCTCTTTGCAGCCCCATGGAGTATCCTGCCAGGATCCCCTGTCCATGGAATTCTCCAGGCAAGAATACTGGAGTGGTTTGCCATTCCCTTCTCCAGGGGATCTTCCCGACCCAAGGATCAAACCCAGGTCTCCTGCATTGCAAGCAGATTCTTTACCATCTGAGCTACCCAGGAAGCAAATATTTTATTTGCTTCTATTGAATCTCAAGGTTCTTGTGGTTAAAATTTGTCTTGTTCATTTTTCTATAACACCCAGTGACTAAACTATCAGTGGTCAATAAATATTTATTAAATGCATTTAATGGTATGATCACAATATACAGAAATTGTGATGGAAAAATATGTAAAGGATATGTTTTCTGTTCATTATGTATTTTTACATTATTATTTTTATCTATTCTTTTATGTTCTAAATGATTTATTTTCTAACATATTTATTTCCATTTTATTGTATTAAAGTCCAGGAAAAGAACTATAAACCTCACCTTGAGATACTCAAATATAGGAAAATGAAAAGTTAAAAATGAATATTGTTTTAGGTAGATTGGATTTGAATGCAATAAATTAAAGTACAGAAACCTTATATGGAGCTCTTCCACCATCAGATTCAAGTGCTTCAAGGAAAACTCTAATATGCTGTGCTCCTAACCTTTAATAGACTTGTTCAGGGTTATTATAAAAATAAATAAATATAATTAGCATTGATATCTATGAGTATTAATGGCTCTGCCATTCAAATATGAAGGTTAAGATAGAAAATATAACTACTTTAAACCTGAAAGTTAATCTATATACTTTGCTCTTCTGCTACCAGAATGTACTACCTTTCAAATCTATGTCTCTGATAACCTTATAAACATTAAACAAAGCAAAGAGACTTTCTTTTAACTATAAAAACTGCAGTCTTTTGCCTCCTGGGTTATGATCTATGACTTCTCTCTGTTTCAAAGATAATGTAAAATTTGCACACTCATTGCTTTAAAAGCCTGATAATACTAACACGTCTATTTTAATAGTAAACCATCCTCTCTTACAAAACCTGTATTCAACTTATTCCATTTCATTTCTTCTTACAGATAAGGAGGAGTTTAAACTTCAAGGTTATCACATTTTGTGGCTACATGGTCTTGAAATGATATCAATATCTCTCAGCTACATAGCAGAACTTGGAAGCTCTTTTGTTTCTTTTAAGGAAATCTCAAGGATTTGGACATTCCTGAGGTCATTATTAAAATTCAAGCAAGTTGTTGAGACATTTTAAAATGTTTAAATGTGTGCATGTGTGCCTGCTAAGCCATTTCAGTTGTGTCCAACTGTTTGCAACCCTATGGACTGTAACAGGCCATGCTTCTCTGTCCCAACCCAGGAATCTCCCAACCCAGGAATCGAATCTGCATCTCTTGAGCTTCCTGCATTCCAGACAGATTCTTTACTGCTGAGCCACTGGGAAGTCCAGAAATTATAGCAGGCATAAGTGAGAACCCAGAGAGCCCAACAGGTAATTTCCAGGACTAAAGAATACAGGAGGAAAGGACTTGAATTGTGTAAAAAAGTTAGACTGAAGACGGTCACAGAAAAAGTGAAGTACATATGGACGACACGTTATTTCAGGAAAAGTCTGTGACTACACTCAGTTTACTATATATAGCCTCATTCCTTTGAATAGTGTGATTGCCATCACTAATCTGCATAAACTCAGAAAGGGACAAAGCATGCTTTTCTAACTATATAAAAAGGAAAATAATATTTTAAATATTGTCCTCATATAACTTTTAATAATAAAACAGATAGTTATTAATTAATCTAAATTCAACCAGAAGATACTCACTAATAGAGTAGCCGTATCTCTCCTAGCTTATTCCCTGGAATATGCCTTTGGAATTTAATTTATTGACCACCAGGCCGCATATGATTACCTTTATTCAAAAGCAAGTATCTCATATTCAGACTTAGCTTGAGGCTGCAAACTTCCTACTAAAGCAATAATGCTATATTCTATCAATTTTCCTAGGGAAGTATGAAGTTTAATTAGGTGGAAAAAATATTCTCACAACAAATTTATGTAAATCTGAACAATTATTATGAGAGAATGAGGAAAGGAAAAAGAAGGGCAAAGATATAGAATCTATAAAGAGCCAAATACTTGCTATTCATTTCCATAGGTTATAATGTTGAATTCCTGGAGAGAAATTCAACAAGGTTTCAAAGAGAAAATAAGAGATATCAAACTCTTTCTAACCTTTTAAAATCTAATACTTATTAGATGATTTCCCTCTTTTGTAAAAATATTGAAAACCTTATAAAATCACATTTCTAACATGAAAAAAATTATATTTAAGACTATATATTTTATATTTGAAAGTAGATTTTATATATAAAAGTAGATACTTTATAGTCTGGGTATTAAATATACTTAAATATACTACAACATAGAGAGTGGCAGAGATTAAAAGAGAGAGAAAAATTTAAAAATATTTTTATATATTTAGAATATATTACTACTTTCTAATGTTCTCTTGCAGTACTTGGATGCAATCTCAAGAATGACAGAATGATCTCTGTTCATTTCCAAGGCAAACCATTCAATAGCACAGTAATCTAAGTCTATGCCCCAACCAGTAATGCTGAAGAAACTGAGGTTGAACGGTTCTATGAAGACCTACAACTCTTTTAGAACTAACACCCCAAAAAGATGTCCTTTTCATTAGAGGGGACTGAAATGCAAAAGTAGGAAGTCAAGAAACACCTGGAGTAACAGGCAAATTTGGACTTGGAATATGGAATGAAGCAAGGCAAAGGCTAATAGAGTTTTGCCAAGAGAACACACTGGTCATAGCAAACACCCTCTTCCAACAACACAAGAGAAGACTCTACACACGCACATCACCAGATGGTCAACATCGAAATCAGATTGATTATATTCTTTGCAGCCTAAGATGGAGAAGCTCTATACACTCAGCAAAAACACGACCAGGAGCTGATAATGGCTCAGACCATGAACTCCTTATTGCCAAATCAGACTTAAATTGAAGAAAGTAGGGAAAACCACTAGACCATTCAGGTGTGACCTAAATCAAATTCCTATGTTTATACAGTGCAAGTGAGAAATAGATTTAAGGGACTAGATCTGATAGAGTGTCTGATGAACTATGGAATGAGGTTCATGACATTGTAAAGGAGACAGAGATCAAGACAATCCCCATGGAAAAGAAACTCAAAAAAGCAGAATGGCTTTCTGGGGAGGCCTTACAAATAGCTGTGAAAAGAAGAGAAGCCAAAAGCAAAGGAGAAAAGGAAAGATATAAGCATCTGAATGCAGAGTTCCAAAGAATGGCAAGAAGAGATAAAAAAGACTTTCTCAATGATCAATGCAAAGAAATAGAGGGAAGCAACAGAATGGGAAAGACTAGAGATCTCTTTAAGAAAATTAGAGATACCAAGGGAACATTTCATGCAAAGATGAGCTCGATAAAGGAAGGAAATGGTATGGATCTAAAAGAAGCAGAAGATACTAAAAAGAGGTAGCAAGAATACACGGAAGAACTGTACAATAAAGATCTTCATGACTCAGATAATCATGATGGTATGATCACTCACCTAGAGCCAAATATCCTGGAATGTGAAGTCAAGTGGGCCTTAGGAAGCATCACTACAAACAAAGCTAGTGGAGGTGATNCCTAGGGCATAGGAACTGCTGCTGTTCAGCCACTAAGTCACGGCCAGCTCTTTGAGACCCCATGGACTGCAGCACACCAGGCTCCTCTGTCCTCCACTAACTCCCAGAGTTTGCTCAAACTCATGTGCATTGAGTCAGTGATGCTATCTAACCATCTCATTCTCTGTCTTCCCCTTCTCATCCTGCCTTCCATCTTTCCCAGCATCAGCATCTTTTCCAATGAGTTGGCTCTTCACATTGGGTACCAAAGCATTGGAGCTTCAACTTCAGTCCTTCCAATGAATACTCAGATCCAGCACCATAATTTGAAAGCATCAATTCTTCGACACTTAGCCTTCTTTGTGGTCCAATTCGCACATCATGTCCATGATACTGGAAAAACTATAGCTTTGACGATATGGACTTTTGCCAGCAAAGTGATGTCTCTGCTTTTTAATACACTGTCTAGGTTTGGCATATCTTTCCTTCCAAGGAGCAAGTGTCTTTTAATTTCATGTCATAGGACTAGCCAGGAGTAAAACACTAGGGCCCAAGCACCAAATCCAGCTGCCACCAGTTTTTGTAAATAAAGTTTTATTGGAACACAGCCACACCACTTATTTACATACTGTCTGTAGCTTCCTTTGTGCTGTGATAGCAAAGCTGAGTAGCTGCAACATAGCACACCTTACCAGCCCTGAAAGAAGAACCAGCCCTGAAAGAAGAACCAGCCCTGTCTGGTTCTTCACAGAAAAAGTTAGCCAACCCCTGAACTAATCGCTCTTTCTGACATCTTCCAAACCCTCTGCCTCTTCCCCATGTTGCCACACACTAGGAAGTGTTTCTGATGTGTGTGTACACATACATGAGAGACTATCTCACTCGTGACAATTATAGATAACAGGCTGGGGTACAGTCTGAGAGACACCCCATGGGCATGCTTAGCCAACCAAGAAGAGGAAGATTCCAGGCGCACAGAGCAAAGTCTGCAGTTTCTGATGGGCCTAACGAGAGAATGGGCTTCCCTGTTGGCTCAGTGGTAGGGAATCCTCCTGCCAATGCAAGAGAGGCAGGTTCGATCCCTGGGTAGGGAAGATCCCCTATAGGAGGAAACGACAACACACTCCAATATTCTGGCCTGGAGAATCCCATTGACTGAGGAGCCGAGTGGGCTATAGTCTATGGGGTCACAAAGGAGTAGGGCATGACTTCGGGACTAAATAATGACAAAAGAGAGAATGAATCTGTGTCTTTCCTCCAATAATGCACAGCCTTCCCAGTAATGCCCAACAGGGTTCTCTTTGCCTCAAGTATCAAGAACCCAGCCCATGGTCATCATATCTCTACACAAACTCAACACTAAAACCAAACTGTAAACAATCTTTCTCATAGTTTTGCTCAGAAAGAGATTTGGCCAGTCCTATATTTATAGGATAGCTGAGTTTAAATTTCAGCTACACAGGAATTGCAGATTTCTGTTTTCTTCCCAGCTAACACTATACACAACAGCCAGCCACTGGATGGGCAGCCAGTTTCCATTAAACTTTCCCAATGATATAACAGGACTGCTTCTTATTAGTCCTATCCTTGTACATTGGGTGTTCGGAGATGATTTTCACAGAGAAATCCAGTTCCCAGAAGAAGAAAGACAAGACAGCAGGCACTGCCACCACCGTTTCTGGTAGCGGCCAAATTATGAGCTGACAGCCTCTGCCAGCTGGTACTTTTCTGATATGGTTCATTTGTCATCTTGACAGGAAGACTGGAAAGGAATTGACTGATAGTTTTAATCCATGCAATAGAAAACATATATGTATCAAAAATCAGTATCTGCAATTATGAAGCTATCTTAAAAAGCCATTAATCCCTAAAATCCTCCATCTGTCATGAAACAGGCCTCATTTAGGTACTTAACAAAATTACAGAAAGAGGTTCTGATTCCACCGTTTGCAGTTCCCTGGTGGCCTCCTCCTTCTGCCCAATTGCATTTAGCCAACAACTTGACTTACACCCTGCCAGTCAAGTAAGCTTCAGTGGAAAGAAGAGCTTTCTCTCCCAACGTCTATGTATCCATCCAGGGAAGAATCTGAATGGTCTGACTTGGGTCATATGACCTATCCTTCACCTACCAGCCTTTTCATGAAAGATTCCTAATTAGCCAGCCTGGGTCAAATACTCACTCTGTGGCAGAGATTAGGGATCTTGACTGATATTCGCCAGGACTAAAGAAAAAGGGCTGGGTCTCCAAAGAATGAGAAAAGTCCTCTAAGAGGCCAAAGCTATAACCACCATGCCCCATCAAGCCAGCCTTCAAACATGGTTTCCAAAGGCAGCAGCAAGGGTGGAAGGGGAGTTCACACTGTCCTAATTTTTAAAAGGTGGCCAGTTCACCATACCAGCAGACGTGAATCCTGCATGCAGGCTCAGTCGCTAAGTCATGTGCAACTCTTTGAGACCTCATCAGGCTCAAAGAGCATCAGCCCATCAGGCTCCTCTGTCCATGGATTTCTCAGGCAATAATACTAGAGTTGGTTGCCATTTCCTACTTCAGGGGAATCTTCCTGACCCAGGAATCAAACCTGCAACTCCTGCATTGGCAGGCGGATTCTTTACCACTGCGCTNCCATCACCTATGGGAAATAGATGGGGAAACAGTGGAAACAGTGTCAGACTTTATTTTGGGGGGCTCCAAAATCACTACAGATGGGATTGCAGCCATGAAATTAAAAGCCGCTTACTCCTTGGAAGGAAAGTTATGACCAAAGTAGATAGCATATTCAAAATCAGAGACACGACTTTGCCAACAAAGGTCAATATACAAGTCAAGGCTATGGTTTTTCCAGTGGTTATGTATGTGTGAAAGTTGAACTGTGAAGAAAGCTGAGCATTGAAGAATTGATGCTTTTGAACTGTGGTGTTGGAGAAGACTCTTGAGAGTCCCTTGGACTGCAAGGAGATCCAACCAGTCCATTCTAAAGGAGATCAGTCCTGGGTGTTCTTTGGAAGGAATGATGCAAAGCTGAAATTCTAGTACTTTGGCCACCTCATGCGAAGAATTGACTCATGGGAAAAGACTCTGATGCTGGGAAGGATTGGGGGCAGGAGGAAAAGGAAACAACAGAGGATGAGATGGCTGAATGGCATCACGGACTCGATGGACATGAGTCTGAGTGAACTCTGGGAGTTGGTGATGGACAGGGAGGCCTGGCGTGCTGCAATTCAAGGGGTCGCAAAGAGTCGGACACTACTGAGCAACTGAACTTAACTGAACTGAATGAGTCTCCTCACTTTAAGTTCTCCTGATGTTTTTGTAAACATGCATGTGTTTCTATAACATGTATGTTTCTGTAAACATGCATCTATATGCATTTCAATGAATTCTTAGGATTCGTGTAAACATGTATTAAATTTCTATTTAATATAAAAAATTGCTGATAAGCACAATTTTTTCCATTATTTAAAGTAATTTGAGATTAGTCCTAAACAATATATATGTGTATTGTCAATAATTTTTGCTTTCTTTTCCGTAGGAATGAAAACCATTGTCAAAAAATCTCACCAAAAGCTGATGTCAATCTATTAGTTGGGCTTTACGACATCAAAGCAAGTCAACATGAGATTGATTTTCACAGCAGCAGGTTAGAAATGAGTACTTTTGTGTTAGCATATTTTCACATTTTTTTCAGAATTATTTTAATCCTAGAGAGTAGTTTAGAATTGTATCAGAATATGATTAAGGAGTCTTTAAATCTGGTTATGGATGCTTTTTGTGAAAGAAATAATTCTATATTAGGCATTAGTGTCTTTTATAAAAAAGTTTACCTGTTAATTTACAGAACTACGTTTTCATCATATTCCTCTTTTCATGATAAAACAATGATAATAGCAAAAATTAATTTGTGTTTATATAACAAAATATAATTCAGAAAAGTATAGCAATTATTTCCTTAAATTATTTTTATTGAGATATAATTGACATATAACAAATTAGTTGCAGATGTACAACATAATTTCAATATATGTATACATATTAAAAATGTACAGAATGGTGATTATAGTCCATAAAACTATATTGTGTATTTGAAAACTGATGGGAGAAAAACACTTCTTTATTGATATTAGCCTTTTTTTAAAAAAAGGGGGATACATTCAAGTTTGTATTTAAAAATCTGTTTAGGAATGACTAAAACATGGAAATTAAATAGAATAAATAGTTTATATAAAAGCTTTAGTTTTAAAAACCAAATTGCCTATTGATAGTTTGACATATTTTAAAAATTCATATATTATTAACATTAAAATCATACTTCCATCTTTCCACTATTAATAGTTTCTTATTGTTATCCTATATTCCTAAAAGAAGTCAACTATTTCTATATGCCTTTACTGTAATAATTGTTGCAGTCTGGAATAAAAACTCTTATTCTTGCAGATAATGTGCATGCCTAGCTTATCAAGTGACCCTCAAAACTGCTTACTGAGATTCTAAAATTTTATGTGGCTATTTCAAATAGCAATATATAATACAAACTATTCTACATCTTGTTTCTCCCCTTCTTAAATAATATAGTTTGGATCTATTTATTGACTCTATGATAATTTTCCTATAAATATATTGTGACTTATTTAACCAGTTGATTATGTTGCCAATTTCAGTTTTTTCCTCTCCATTGCTTTAAAAATTAAGTGATGATTTCTCTACTATGCTATAAATATTATGAATGTATATTTATATATGTATTCTTTTATCTTTCTTCATGTTCATACACACATGCAAACATACAATTACATTTCTATACAGTTTTTAAAAGCATGTAATCTCTAATTGTGAGACATGGGACTTTAGAATATGGAACAAAAGCAAAGCTTTATGTTTCATAGCTATGTAAAAATATTTGGGAACCATGAAATAATCAATTAATGTGCATGTAGTTTTTGTGTGCTCTGCATTAAAGTTCACATTATTTTAACTTTACTTCCCTAAATCACTATGTGTTCTTAATAGTATCATTCACATTACTAATAAAACTGCTTACTATGCTTTTTCTTTTAATTAGAAAAGCACAACTTTGGCCTTGTGATTTTCTGGAAATGTTCTTAATTAAAGTGCAATATGGTGACAAAAGTAAACAAAATTAGCTATGTGGTTACAGCAAGTAACTGGAGAAGGAAATGACAACCCATTCCAATATTCTTGCCTGGAAAATCCTGTGGACCAAGGAGCCTCATGGGCTACAGTCCATGAAGTTGCAAAAGAGTCAGACACGATTTAGCGACTAAACAACAACAGCAAGTAACAAAGTACATTTTATAGTAGGAGGGTAAACTGCATATACTTTAAAAACAAAAGGTAGAAGATTGAAATAAGATGTCTCGCAGTTAAATCCTCATATCTTGTTTTAAACATGACAACCATCATTTCTCATTTATTTCTTTAAAAAAGATATATGCCGTAAGATATTTAACTATGTAAATGATTATATCTAATTTATTGAATTAGTGTGAATATAATGAAAATAAATTTATTCTATAATGCATCATATATAAACATTGTTGAGAATTAAAATATGTTTCAATTTCACCAGAGAAGCTATTTCAAGAAATCTAATCTTGTTTTGTTTTGTTTGTAAAAGCAAATATACTTTTATGCATGATATACAGTCATTAAGCATTTACTATATTCCAGGCAATCTACATTATTTCACTTAATAGGACCATTATCATTAAAATTATGTCATCACATATCTTCTTATAGGTGAGGAAAAATGGCAAATTGTTCAGTGTCACACAGCCAAAAGTGTCAGAGCTGATATGTTAATATACATTTTAAATTAGAAAGTTAAATTTCTAATTTAGAGTATTTAAATTACATACTCTGAACAAGATATATTAATGAAATAAGCTTCGTATTTTGTCTTTTTCGATGCCATTAATCTTATGTTTCACTTTTTGGTCTTTACTCAACAAGGTGCTTTATAAACCAAATATATTATTAATACATTATAATCTTTTATGAGTCAATAATAGTGCATGGATCACATTAAACTGTGGAAGATTCTTAAAGAAATGGGAATATCAGACCACCTTACCTGCATTCTGAGAAGCCTGTATGCAGGTCAAGAAGCAAGAATTAGAACTCAATATGGAACAACAGACTGGTTCAAAATTGGTAAAGGAGTATGTCAAGGCTGTATGTTGCCATTATGCTTTTTTAACTTATATGAGAGTACATTATGCAAAATGCTGAGCTGAATAAATCACAAGCTGGAATCAAGATTGTGGGGAGAAATATCAACAGTCTCAGATACGGAGATGATACCACCCTAGTGGCAGAAAGCAAAGAGAAACTAAAGAGCCTCTTGATGAAAAAGGAAAGCGAAAAAGCTGGCTTAAAACTCAACATTCAAAAACTAAGATCACGGCATCTGGTCTCATCACTTCATGGCAAATAAGGGGAAAAAGCGGAAACAGTAGCATGTTTTATTTTCATGGGCTCCAAAATCACTGTTGACAATGACTATACCCATGAAATTAAAAGACTTGCTTCTTGGAAGAAAAGCTATGAACAAATATTAAAGATATGTGATTTGGAAGAAAACCTACATCTTTATAGAAGAAAATCTAGATCACATATTAAAATGCAGAGAAGCGATATCCCTTTGCTGACAAAGATCCATATAGTCAAAGCTATGGTTTTTCCAGTAGTCATGTATGTATGTGAGAGTTAAAGAAGGCTGAACACCAAAGAACTGATGCTCTCGCACTATGGTGCTGGAAAAAAGACTCTCGAGAGTCCCTTGAACAGCACAGAGATCTAAAGGAAATCAGTCCTGAATATCCATTGGAAGGACTGACGCTGAAGCTCCAATACTTTGGCCACCTAATGTGAAGAGCCAACTCATTGGAAGAGACCCTGATGCTGTGAAAGATTGAAGGCAGAAGGAAATGGGGACAACAGAGGATGATGGTTGGATGGTATCACCTACGCAGTGGAGATGAATTGAGAAAATTCCAGAGGACAATGAAGGACAGGGAAGCCTGATGTGCTGCAGTTAACAAGGTCACAAGGAATTGGACACAACTTAGCAACTGAACATCAACAGTCCTTATTACAATTTTCTAGCCTTAATTTCATGGGAAATAGAAGGGGAAACAGTGGAAACGTTTTTAGACTTTATTTTTCTGGGCTCCAAAATCACTGCAGATGGTGATTGCAGCCATGAAATTAAAAGATGCTTACTCCTTGGAAGAAAATTTATGACCAACCTAGATAGCATTTTGAAAAGCAGAGACATTGCTTTGCCAACAAAGGTCCATTTAGTCAGGGCTATGGTTTTTCCAGTGGTCATGTGTGGATGCGAGAGTTGGACTGTGAAGAAGGCTGAGCACTGAAGAATTGATGCTTTTGAACTGTGGTGTTGGAGAAAACTCTTGAGAGTCCCTTGGACTGCCAGGCGATCCAGTCAGTCCATTCTAAAGCAGATCAGCCCTGGGTCTTCTTTGGAAGGAATGTTGCTAAAGCTGAAACTCAAGTACTTTGGCCACCTCATGCGAAGAGTTGGCTCATAGGAAAAGACTCTGATGCTGGGAGGGATTGGATGCAGGAGGAAAAGGAAACAACAGAGGATGAGATGGCTGGATGGCATCACCGACTTAATGGATGTGAATGGGAAGGGGGGGAAGTCTCTCAGTCGTGTCCGACTCAGCGACCCCATGGACTGCGGCCCACCAGGCTCCTCCATCCATGGGATTTTCCAGGCAAGTGTGCTGGAGTGGGGTGCCATTGCCTTCTCCGTAATGAATGTGAGCTTGGCTGAATTCTGGAAGTTGGTGATGGACAAGGAGGCCTGGCGTGCTGCGATTCATGGGGTTGCAAAGAGTTGGACACGACTGAGCAACTGAACTGAACAGAACTGAACTGAGCCTTAATTTAAATGTTAGTTTCTTTAACTATACAATTTTTTGGGTAGTGTTAGGACTTGGATATCTTTTTTCTAGTGAGAAAATATTCACTCTTTTCTGTATTTTTGAAGCCAAAACAAACTTAAGCCTCATTGGTTAGCACACTGGATTTCAGAAAGCATGACTAGTTTTCAGATGAGCAGAGGTAAAAATAGCAGAGAACAAAATGTATTAAATCACTTTCTCTTCTTACTGAAGTCTAGAGGATCTACTGATTGATACTTAGAAGTTTCTGAATATATTTCCAAATACATAGATACAGCACTAATAAGTCAAGAAAATAGATGTTTTGAATAAAGTCAGTTGCACAGCTTTTCCTTTATGTAGAGGGTTTCAAGCCTATCCTTAATAGAGCAAATGAGAAAGTAAGGAACATCCTAGAGAAGTGACCATGTAATGGGGCTTCCCTGATAGCTCAGCTGATAGAGAGTCCACCTGCAGTTCAGGAGACTAGGGTTTGATTCCTCACTTGGAAGATCCCTTGGAGAATGAAACAGTTTCCCACTCCAGTTCTGGGCTGGAGAATTCAATGGACTATCCATGAGGTTGCAAATAGTAGGACATGACTGAGTGGCTTTCACTTTTACTTTCAATGGTTTTCAGTACATAATTTTAGCCTGTAACTAGTTATAGGTTTTTCCTTAATACCCTCTGCTTTTTCAATAATGGAAACATCTTCTGCCAGCATTCCAGATTCTCCAAACAAGTTTACTTTGAAAGTGATGTACTCTTACTGGCTTGAAAAAAGATACATATCGCTATCATCTGTGAGTAGTTATGGTGGTTTGGAAAGTGATAATATATAGATGTACAGTTTTTGATAGTATGAATCCTAGGAACAAGCCACAGACCTTCCTTAGTACTATTCGTCCCCACTCGAAATGACATGGCTGGGTTTAATAATATATATAGAGAGAGCACAAATCAGAATGGAGATCTTCAGAGCTGGCTATTCACACACTTGGAACTCACACACATTTAGTGCTGCTGCTGCTGCTAAATCACTTCAGTCGTGTCCAACTCTGTGCGACCCCAAAGATGGCAGCCCGCCAGGTGAGGCAGTTGTAAAAGATTTCCTCTTTTCCCTTACTTTTACTTAGAACAAAAATTGTTTCTGAACACAGTCAGTAACAATGATCAATATTTGTGTGTGTGTGTGTGTGCATGAATTTGACACTTCTTTTCCCTGTTGATTGTATTATTTTTCTGTTGGAAATAAAGTTCCCTTGAATTTATAATTAAAAAATGGTAGACTGTGCCTAAGCTTTTAATACTCCTTTCCTCCCCCAAAATAATATCTTTTCACTTGATAATATAAAAATAAGATAAATATAGTGCCATTTTTATGGAGGTAACAGTTATAGTACCTCCACATCAAAGCCTCAGCAAGGACACATCAAGTTGCAGGACACATTAAACCTACTGGGGGAAAGATTCCCCTATCTGAATTACATGTGACAAAAAAACAAAGGTTAAAAAAATAATTAGAAAATATGAGAGCAGAAGACTATGGAAATTTCTGAACTCAGAATAATGGAAAAGTAGCATGATTATGTATCAGAATTTGCCTAATTCAATCTAAATTCTCTTGATGATGCTGTTATTATTATCTTGATATTAGCAAAAATAGTAGTAATATTCATTGTGTAATATCAATAACCTCATATATGCAGATGACACCACCCTTATAGCAGAAAGTGAAGAGGAACTAAAAAGCCTCTTGATGAAAGTGAAAGCAGAGAGTGAAAAAGATGACTTAAAGTTCAACATTCAGAAAATGAAGATCATGGCATCTGGTCCCATCACTTCATGGGAAATCAATGGGGAAACAATGGAAACAGTGTCAGACTTTATTTTTCTGGGCTCCAAAACCACTGCAGATGGTGACTGCAGCCATGAAATTAAAAGA
>SJYV01040931.1:25165-53810 GCA_006410875.1 Neotragus pygmaeus | reverse complement strand
GAAGAGTCGCAGAGGCTCGGAGGCTCCAGGTGAACCCACTCACTTTCCTCTGCATGTCTGACTTCCCCTGCTCGGCCTGCAGTGCCTTCCTCATGCCGAACGCCACGCTGCTCTCGTACAGGGTCTGGTGGGCGGCGATGGTCATGCGGATCTCGTCCCGCACCCGCAGCAGCAGCAGCCCTCGCTCCGCACAGTTGATGGTGACCTCGCGGATCAGCTCATCTGCCAAGGTGCACACAGCGAGGTCGGAGAAAGCAGGGGGGAGGGGAAGTGCCAACCGTCCTCCTGCAAACCTTCCTGCTGGGAAGGGCAGTGGGGTGTGTCCTCCTCACTTGGAGACAGGCAGGTCTCGGGGCCCTGCCAGGACTTCTCTGAACTCAGCACTCGGGAGTGCAGGCCGTCAGCAAGCCTGGCTCGGCCAGGGCAAACGGAGACAAGAGCTTGGTGTGTCTACAGCCTGCGGGCCCTTCTGGTCCACTGTTAGGCAGAAACTGGGTGCTATTCAAAGCAATCTGACTTTTTCAATATAAAGATGGTGGCCGTTTTAAAGCAGCTGGGAAATCCTCTGTGCCCCCGTGGCTGGACTGGTTTGGGGCTGGAAACGTCTCCTCCGTAAATGCTGACAGGGAGCACCAACCCAAATCGCCCTCAAGCTGAAGGGACCCTGCCAGCTCCCGGGCAGCAGCGGTCACAGCGTCTGGATGCGTTTGCATGTCTGCGTGCACGTGGGCCAGTGAGGCTAGACTGAGGGCCAGTCATCTGGCACCAGCACCCAAGGAGGGAGATCTCAAGTCCCTAGGTCTGGGGACTTCCCTGGTGGTCCAGTGGTTAAGACTCCAAGCTCCCAACGCAGAGAGCCTGGGTTCGATCCTTGGTTGGGGAACTAAGATCCCACATGCCACACAGTATGGGCTATAAGAAACCAAACAAAAAGGACTTGTGTCTGTTGGGTCACAACAAATCACCCTGAAATACTTTTCTGGACCAAGGCCTGATGTTGACAGATGGATATAAATATAGAATATGACATTTTTCTGATTGAAAAATTAATCTATGTTTATTATAGAAACCTTTAAAAAGAACCAAATGGAAGGGCGCGGAGGCTCCTGGAGGGGGGAAGTTCTCATCTTACTCTAAGCAGCTGCTGAGGGGTGAGAAAGCAAGTCATCAGGAACAGGGTGACTGACAAGGTGGGGACTGGTAGGAGAGATGGGCAGGAGGGGGAAGACGGTGCAGTTAGCAGTTCCTGGGTGGGGTAGGTGGGGGGAGACAGACATTCCAGGATGGGATGGGCTCAGCTCGGGGGGACTCAGGGCCTGGGTCTACTGAAGGGAAGGGGAAGGCGGCAGTAGAGCGTGGAGTAGCTTCCCTCTCAGATCACTCACCAAAACACTGCGAGTACAGCTCCCGGCGCACTGGGCAGATGCCGGTCTCCCGGGCCTGCCGCTGCTGCAGCTTCAGGTCTAGCTGCTCCTGGAGGTGCACCACGTCCATCCTGGTGCTGGGCGTGCTGGACACCTGCTGGATCCATAGCTGTGTGTCCTCCACCCACTCCCTGTGGGACAGACACAGCCAGGCTGAGCCAGCCCCATCCACCACGCAAGGTCCTCAGGACCTGAGCAGAGGTGGCCCTTGGCACTCTCTGCCTGAGAGGAGGGAGGAGCAGCTCTGTCCCCGACCCACCAGAATCCCCCATCTCTCTCTTTCTTGAAGAGTGTGTGGCTCCAAAGCCACACCCATGGTGCCACCTCCATAGGGCCCCTACCTTGGGGCTGGGCAGTCTTCATTCTCCCACGATCCTCTGTGAAGTCATCACCCACGTTCCAGATCTCCCACTCCTAACATGCTGAGCACAGATTTATGGTGGATGTTGCTTGATCTGAATGGGAGGCCCAGTGGCAATACCCACTGACTTGGGGGGTAGGAGACACAGGAGACCATAAGCCTTGTGTCAACAAGAAGAGGTGAAGATATGTATTGGCGGGGGGAGTGTCCCTATATGGACGCCCATAGTGAACCTCGTGTCAGAGACACAGCCAGGTTCTGGAATCACAAGCGGCAGTCTGAGGGCAGAGCCACCTTGACGGGGAGGATTCCATGCGTCGTTGAGAGGGAAGCAAGTGAAAATCACCCTCAAAACTTCTATCACCTTATTACATAAATATAGTTGAAAAGGATGTTAGTGATCAATGTGGCTGTGGAAGAAAGCAGCAGGGTAAGAAAAGGGAGCTCTCCTTTTATAAGGGAGTCTGCAGAAGGTTTACTTAGGAGAGGACATTTGAGCAAGATTTGACTGTGGCGTTGGAGAAGATTCTTAAGAGTCCCTTGGACTGCAAGGAGATCAATCTTCGGTGTTCATTGGAAGGTCTGATGTTGAAGCTGAAACTCCAATACTTTGGCCACCTGACGTGAAGAGCTGACTCATTTGAAAAGACCNGGGTTGGGGGGGGATGTTCTGAGCCCCTTCAGTAACAAAGGCAGCCTTCGGTGGGGAGCCAGAGCCTTATCCCACCTAGGAAAGGGAAATTAGTCAATTCCACTCACTTTAACCTTCTGGTCTTACAAAAGGGAAGCAAAACAGGCTGTGAAACTCTTCTGAAGGCACAGCCCCGGGACTCTGGCCTACCAAAAATGAAAACAACAGCCATAGAGATTTAAATAAAAGCTTATAGAAAGTTTCCCCTTCCTAACCGTCCCAAACAGGAAGCACTAGGCCCAGACTGCATCACTGGTGGACTCTGCCAGTCATTTGGAGAAGAAATGGCACCAATTCTCACCAGCCTCACTTTCAAGTGGACGCAGGTGTAGACATACATCACTTGCTTCCATTTCGTATTAGGCAGGAAAGTGTCTGACCCTATGAGGTCAAACTAGGATTATTGTATTAATGGAAGGGTGGTGACATTTTTCTTCCATCCAATGGCTTCAGGCATATCTTGTGGTTTTGCTTGTGGTTTTATCATTAAGCAAGCCTATTTCACTGAACAGTGTTCCAATAGCTTTCTTGAGCAATCATTAACTTACAGTGTTTCCCAAAAAGTTTCCTACATTTCCTTCTCTATCTATAGTCCTCTGCTGGGACTGCTACAACTATCGGTATAACTATCCTATTCTATTCCTCTCAGTATCACTTCATGCCAGTCAGAATAGCCATCATCAAAAAGTCTACAAATAATAAATGCTAGGGAGGGTGTGGAGAAAAATGAACCCTCTTACTCTGTTGGTAGAAATGTAAATTGATACAGCTACTACAGAAAGATAAGTTAGAAGTTCAGGATAAACAGCTATACATAGCTATATATATAATAAATAAACAACAAGGATTTACTGAATAGCACAGAGAACTATATTCAATATCTTACAATAACCTAAAATGGAAAATAATTTGAAAAATGTATATTGAAAAAAGCAGGGAAAACTTCTAGACCATTCAGCTATGACCTAAATCAAATCCCTTATGATTATACAGTGAAAGTGAGAAATAGATTTANACATCTCAGAGATTGGGAGGCCTGGATACGGACAGGAAGTCAAACCAAGTTTGGCTTTGATTTTGATTGCGTAGGCATTCACATGTTCAGTGGGAAAACGGTCATGAGCAGCCTAATATTTCAGTAAACTATTAACTCAAAGGTGAGACTGTAAGATGTGGGCGGAGGAGGGAATGCAAAGGATGGCCAGATCAGGGCCGCAGAGCAGTTGGATGGAAGACATCAGTGGGAAATAACAGCATTTACGAACCTGAAAAATGTCTAAACTGTTTTAAGGTAGTGCCTGAGAAGTACCAATTAAGTTGGGTAAAGAGACGGTATAGTGCAGGGGCTGGCAAGTTATGGTCTGTTAGCCAAATATAGCATGGCACCTATTCTTGTACAGCCCCAGGAGTCAAAAATGGTCTGTACTTCTTTGATTTTTTTTTTTTAAGAGACTATAAGAATACATTTGGGGACATACAAAAATTATATAAAATGCAAATTTGTTTCCATAAATAGCANGCACCTATTCTTGTACAGCCCCAGGAGTCAAAAATGGTCTGTACTTCTTTGATTTTTTTTTTTTAAGAGACTATAAGAATACATTTGGGGACATACAAAAATTATATAAAATGCAAATTTGTTTCCATAAATAGCATTTTATCGGAACATAACCAGCCCATTTGGTGATGTATTGTCTGTCTGCTTTCTCACTACAACAGCAGAGATGAAGAATCCCCACAGACCAGATGCCCCACAAAATTTGTTTCCTATCTGGCCCTTTTCAGAAGTTTGGCAACCTCTGGCAAAGGACAATGAAAGTAACTTAGTTCCTGCCAAAAAAATATTGATTCGTGTCACATGGATAAAAACCCTGCATTTCTGTTGGTTTAGGTTTTTTCACCTGTAAGATGAGAGAGTTGGCATCAGTCACAAGGGTTGTCAAAAACTAACCCTCGGGAATGCTGGGGTTAGCTAGGAGGGGTCATCAAAGGGTGAACGACAGAATCGCATGGGGAGGGCCTCTGTCCGTCCTGTAGCCCCCTTCTTCAGTCAGAAACACGGCTGCTGCATCTGCTCTGTCTAAAGAACACTTCTGAAGAATGAACTACAGCTCGCAAAACAAAAACCAGATCTGACCACCACTGAAAGGGCCTCTCAGACTGTGTGTGGGCCTTGCTCTGTCTTCCAGCTTTCCTAAAGTGGAAGTGTTAGTCACTCCGTCCTGTCTTACTTTTTGCAACCCTGGGGACTGTGGCCTGCCAGCCTCCTCTGCCAGGCAAGGATACGGGAGTGGGTTGCCATGCCCTTCTCCAGGGGATCTTCCCCACACAGGGATCGAACCCGGGTCGCTCACACTGCAGGCAGGTTCTTTACTGTCTGAGCCACCAGGAAAGCCTGCTTTCCTATCTTGTCCCCAACTCCCATGGTAAGAGCAGCTCTCTGGATTTTCCTTTGTCAAGGCCTGTCCTAGATCAGAGCAGACACGTTCACTTTCTCCACTGTAAAGTCTGCATGTTCATCAGTGAAAAAATGTAAGCCCTATCATTCAGAACTGTGGATCTCTACACTTACGGTAGAACCTTGTTCCTCAAAAATAAGCCCTTGTCCGGGTTACCCTTGGCTTTAAAATTTTTAAATGCATCAGTAAGAAACCATGGCCAGTTTCTTGAATAAAGGCAAAGGGAAGTAGAAGGGACTAAAAAAACTGAATTAGCTGCTGAATTACAATGTAAAATACATGCTGGTGGTTGGTGGTTTAGTCGCTAAGATATGTCAGACTCTTGCAACCCCATGGATTGTAGCCCACCAAGATCCTCTGTCCTCTGTCCATGGGATTTCCCGGGCAAGAAGAGTGGAGTAGTTTGCCATTTCCTTCTCCAGTAAAATATATATGCTATCTCAAAAGTGAAAGACTTCATCAACAAAGTTGGTTGAGGAAGAGAAATATATGCATGATAATGGTTAGCAATTTCACCCTCCTTTTTTTTTTAACTTGACATTGATCTGATGGAACCATCAGGTGACTGGTTGTTTGCTTCAGTTCTATAATGATTATTAAAGAATGGAGTGTCCTTTGGTTCTTTGTGGGCTTCCCTTGTAGCTCAGTCAGTAAAGAATCTGCCTGCAGTTAAGGAGACCCGCATTCAATCTCTGGGTTAGGAAGATCCCATGGAGAAGGAAATGGCAACCCACTCCAGTTATCCTTGCCTGGAAAATCCCATGGACAGAGGAGCCTGGTGGGCTGCAGTCCATGGGCTCACAAAGAGTAGGGCATGACTGAGTTACTGAGACTTACTTAATTTGGTTCTTTGTAGATGGGGATCATCTTCCAGGATAACAAAAGGTTTTGCAAAACACTTTTTTTCCCCTCTTTAGTGATTTTTGCACTTAGGTTAGGAACTCTATGTTATTTGTACAGACAGATTTCCACTTAGAGATGGCAAAAATGCAACTTTATGGTTCAAAGAGACGCGCTTAACATGGCTTATTAAAAATGTATAGAACTTCTCCAACATCAAATAACTCTTGGAATACTACAGCCTGGTAGGCTAAGTGAAGATGAAATGGAAACACACTCAAAACATACCTGAATTTAAAAATTAAAAGAGAAAAAGACTCTAGGCAAAATGTACCATGATCTTGATAAGCCCAACTTATTTAAAAAGTTATTAGAGACATTTTTCTAAACACACCATAACTAGGATCTATCCCTTTGGAATTGTTCAGTGGGGGTTGGGGGGAGTCCAAGTGTGGAGCTAATACACAATATACCTTGATGCCATGGTTTCAGATTGAAATAGTCTGCTCTGCTTTCTTTCTGACGCTCCCGTGTGATCCTGCTCTGAGCTGTTAAACACTGGCCACGGCAGAAGCAGCTGCATTGCACGGGGTGTGAAATCATCCTTAAGCATATTTGGTGGAAGAGTTAAGTTTAGTCATCGTTGTCACAAAAGTAATTGTAAGGACAGTGGAGCAACCGAATGGACCTGGTGTCACTTGGACAAAATAATTCCTGGCTTCTCTGTTTCGTAAACATATATTCTGAAATGGTATTTAAAATAAAGCTTTCTATTAACAACCTGTATCAGAGATGTAGAGGGTGAAAAGAATTTGAGATATACATTCAGCTTCACCGCCTCTCTTAGCCCATTTTGCATGTCTCATCTCTGAGAATAGATCATGACACCCCCATATCACAGAGCTATCTATCTGGAGATGTCTCGTCTAAGCATCCTTAGGAGAGTGACATCACAATCATTAGGATTGTGGCATANCATTCAGCTTCACCGCCTCTCTTACCCCATTTTGCATGTCTCATCTCTGAGAATAGATCATGACACCCCCATATCACAGGGCTGTCTATCTGGAGATGTCTCGTCTAAGCATCCTTAGGAGAGTGACATCACAATCATTAGGATTGTGGCATAATTTAAAAACAATTGAGGTCAGTAGCACAGATATTAATGGTTATGAAACCACTACCACTGTATTTCTGCCACGGAGCAGAGATCGGTGGTCTGCTGATGCCACACTGTGGGGTTGACCTGGAGTTCAGCATGGAAACTAGAGCAATGGATTAGCCCCTTGAGTGAAAATTATCCTTATCTACAAAGCGATAATATAGAGAAATAAGCTGATTTCTTCCAGAGAGCTGGGAGCCTCCTTTGTTCCTCTCACCGCTGATTTCCTCCTAATAGCATGCTTGAGAAGCACCAGAGGGAGGAAGCCAACACTGAGAGAAAGTCATCTCGGTCCTGACCCCATCTCAATGTCCTGGGTCTCTTTTCTCCCCCATGATAATTATAGCTGCCCTGATCCTCTTGATTCCGAAGTCTTTAACCTGCTTTATTTTGTGTTCCATTTTTCTCTTGACATCTTTATTTAAATGTATGTAAATATATGTAAAGTGACCATCCCAAAGCTCAGTGCAATGACTTTATGGATCTGACCCCCACCCCACCCTGCACACACGCACAAACATAGAGTCAGNAACCTGCTTTATTTTGTGTTCCATTTTTCTCTTGACATCTTTATTTAAATGTATGTAAATATATGTAAAGTGACCATCCCAAAGCTCAGTGCAATGACTTTATGGATCTGACCCCCACCCCACCCTGCACACACGCACAAACATAGAGTCAGAAACATTATTAGCACCGTTTTGGGGAAAAGAGGTCCTGCAAGGTTAGACAACGGCTTAAGAGGCTAGACTGGTGTAGAAACCAGGTCTGCCTTCAAAGCCTCCACAGGTTCTCCTAAAACAGAATCTGCTACACAAACCTGAGGCCATATCGAGAGGCTTCTCTATGATATTTCAAAATGTTTTATTAAAAAGACACTGTAGAAAATTTGCATTCTCCCTACACATCTGATAAATGTATGCATGCTGGAATTTTGATGGCTGTCTTTAAAGTTAATATGAGCACACCGGCACGTTGGTATCATTTGGATGAAAAAGCTNGGAAATGCAGCATCCTCAAGAAAGATCAGGAAAAGGCCAATTATATCCCTCTTAAAAATACCATTTAAAATAATACATTGTTTCCCCACAAGCACACTTCCTCATTGGCCTCTGAGTGAGCTCCCATATTGTTTAAAACAACAACGGAGAGATGTGTATAAGAGACAGGTTTTAAGGTCCCCGCCTGTATCCCAGCCTCCCCCCTTTACAGCTCGTTCTCCGTGGAGTGGACAGATTCTCTGCCAAGTAATGTAATTTCCCTCAACAAAATCTTCCAGTGGTTTCCTGTTCTTTCCAAGTTGTGTCGGTCTTGTTTGACTCTTTGCAACCCCAAGGACAGTAGCCGACCAGGCCCCTCTGTCCATGGGATTTCCAGACAAGAATACTAGAGTGGGTTGCTGTGCCCTTCTCCAGGGGATTTTCCTGATCCAGGGATCACATGTGGATCTCTTGCACTGCAGGCAGATTTATTTTTAATGTCTGAGCCACTGTCGTTCAGAGAAAATCCAAACTCTTTACCTCATTTCATGAGAACATGTGGTCCACTTCTTCAGTCCAGCCTTTTACCTCTCCTCCCTCCCTGCCTGGGCCCCTACTCCTGGAGGTCAGTTTCCTCATCTGGAATTTTTTCTCTCACGTTTTTAATAGTGCTTTAAAAAAAAGAAAAAGAAAGAACAGGCAAAAGAAACTCACAAAGCAAATGCAAATACGTCTGAATAAGTGGATGCTTACTTTGGTGTGGGATACTACTATTCTGATGGTTGAGAGATTGTGCAAAAAAAAAAAAAAAAGAAAGAAACACAAGGCAGACCTAATACATAAGTGATATAATAATGAAGAAAAGGTCAAATCATAGCATGTTACATCGGCTGAATGAATGTGTCTCAAGAGTTAAAATTTAAAAGGTGGAAGATGTGGGTGTTCCCGCACATGCACAGTGGTATTAAACTTGCTGAAGAAGGATCCTGCCAGAGTCACAATGTAAAGATTGCCTTAATTTCCTCAAAATAGCATTATCAGCCATATTAAGGATGCTAATTTGAACTTTCTTGTATACTTCTGTTTGAGTTCAACTTGAACTCAGATTATATCAAAATATGTTTTCATGTTATTGGGTACATTTATGCTTATTTTATAGGACTTCCCTGGTGGCTCAGACGGGAAAAGCGTCTGTCTACAATGTGAGAGACCTGGGTTCAATCCCTGGATCGGGAAGATTCCCTGGAGAAGGAAATGGCAACCCACTCCAGTACTCTTGCCTTGAAAATCTCATGGACGGAGGAGCTTGGTGCAGGCTACTGTCCATGGGGTCGCAAAGAGTCAGGCACGACTGAGCGACTTTAGAGAGAGAGAGATGCTTATTTATAGAATTGAGTATGTAACTGCATATTTATGTTTAATATTATACATAAATGTAAATTATACCTTTATGAGCATAATGAACTTCCATTCAGCTTCTTTCAACACAAACCAGCATCATCACGTGCCATGCTCAGGTGCTCAGGCGTGTCTGACTCTTTGTGACCCCATGGACTGTAGCCCGCCAGCTCCTCTGTCCATGGAATTTTCCAAGCAAGAATACTGGAGTGGGTTGCCATTTCCTACTCCAGAAGATCTTCCCAAACAACTTAAATCAACTTAAATGGATCCACACCTTTCTTAAGTCCGGGAAATGCTGCCTTTTTTCCATGCTGTCCCCTACTTCACACCTCTGAAACATCCTTTGAAGTTGATCAGTTTTTTAATTAAATATCAGGTATGAATTGTGCTTAAACTAAATCATATAAAACATTGAGAAGCACTACTGTGTGTCACAAAGACATAAGCACATCACCCTACCAGTAATTCTTGATAAGCATCCCAGGAAGGAGAATGCTTACTACACAATGGATTAAATCAGTGGTTCTCAAAGTGGGGTCACAAAACTAGCATCAGTAACTCCTGGAACTTGCTAGAAATGCACTTTTTTCAGCTCCATCCCAGGTCTACTGCCCCCAGAAATCTAAGAGTGAGATCCCACTGCCAGGGTCCTAACAAGCCTTCCGTCCCCAGTTGATCCCAGTGACCCCTAACTTTGAAGCCACCAGAGGAGTTGATGGCTGAGGTAATACTAAGAATTTAGCTATATAGTACAGTAATAACTTTCCTCCAAAGGGCTTCCTTTACAGTGATCTTTTTACTCTATTTTTTTTAATGTGTTTCCCCTTAACGTGCATCATATCTTTCTAGATGTCTCTTTTGCTTGTTCCTTTCTTTAGGCTACAAAGGTCAATCCCAATCAAGCAGTTAAAATACATTTTGGGTAAACACGCTGTGTTTACAGGATCCCAAATCAAGCAGTTAAGTCGATCATCTAATTCAATTAAGCATGAAAGTGAAAAGTGAAGTTATACACTGCCCCTGTTCGCCTCTGCCTGCAAGGTAACGCCAGAATAAGCCTGATACAGAATTCAGTGTTGGGTAGTCCCACTCTGCAGAGCCATCTCTGCAATCAGGTCTAAGCATCCCAGAAGCCACCGTGGGGATTCAGAATCTGCATTTGCCTCTCACACCCTGGCCACCACACTGCCGTCATTGTTACTGGTCAGGCCCCCTAGAGTTCCAAAGCCTGTGAAAGCTCTCATGAAATAGGCATCATCAAAGCCAGGAAGCCTCCAGAGGGCATGAGCTGCATTCAAGTTGCACAGTCACTTGTCTTGAATTAGTCGGTGGGAGAAATGGAAATGCAGCATCCTCAAGAAAGATCAGGAAAAGGCCAATTATATCCCTCTTAAAAATACCATTTAAAATAATACATTGTTTCCCCACAAGCACACTTCCTCATTGGCCTCTGAGTGAGCTCCCATATTGTTTAAAACAACAACGGAGAGCCTCTTCTCCAAAGAAAGACACCACGTGACCCCACAAGCCCTCCAGGAGAACAAAATAACTCGGGCGTTCATCCCGGAAGCGGGGTCCCTCGGCAGCGGGGAGCTTGGCACTGGAGAAGGCAAGTCACACCAGGTCCCCCGACAGAACTATCAGCTGGGAGAGAAAGGGGCTCCCGCGGAGCCCAGAGTCACAGCACAGCTGGGAATCCGGAGCCGTCTCTCCGAGGAGGCAGCTTGTGTTGGGAGGCCATTGCAGAAGTGGGAGGAAACCAAAGAGAAGAAAGGAAAATCAGATCCAAAGGAAGATGTGCCCTCTCTCTCAGAGCAACACGCTCATCTGTGCGACGCAGGTCCCTCTGCTTGGAGGCGACCGCTTAACTATGAAAAGGCCCCATGTCCTCTCTTTCCAAGGAGAATTTATGAATACAAACACTGAGAAGCAGTCCCCTGGCTAATCTCCTCTGAGGTTGGAAGAGTCAGTGCTTATTCCTTGGAACTGTGGTGAATGGGTGTATCTGGGCTAGGATCACTCTTTTTCATTCTTCCCTTCTCTAGCTCTAGGACAAGTGATTCAAGAATCATAAATTCATTTCAGGATTCATGAATTCAAAACCTATTAGAAGTTCAGAAGGTTTTTCTTTAAACCAACATCTGTAAGAAGTTCAATAATGGTTAGGAGGCCTATATTCTTTTCTAAGGAAGAAAGTGGGGGTAAACAAGGTAACTGTGGGCTGATTGTAGGGGATAAGATTCAGTTCAAGGCTACCGTATGAAGAAGAAAAACAACAAAACCAATCATGTCTTAAGGAGTAAAAATATTTGACAAAAATTTTCCAAGAAAGAAAAGTCTGGTGATTCTGCCTTTTTATGGTTTAACTCTAAACTCAGGAAAGAGTATTTTCTAAGAATCCTAAAAACTAAAAACCTGTTTGGGGCAGTTATTTTAAGGTGACCGACTCAGAGTCCTCCTCCAAAAGGGCAGCAGCAGTCACATACGACTCATAGGAAAGAGCGTGAGTTTGGGGGCAGGAGGTTCCAAACTCTAGTCACTGCTTCACTGGACATGTTTGGATAAGCCAATGATATGTCTCAAGCTCTATCTGACTGACTCAACTGATACGTATTTATTTGGTACTACATGCCACTTTTAAGTTTCTTGGCTAACAGGATGCCCACACGCTGGAGGTGGATGAGAGAGGGGAGACGCAATCAGAGAGCGACGGCAGGGCCAGGGCATGTGGGAGCCTGAAGCCATGGTCTCCAGTTCTTATCTTCCCTAAGAAAAGAGCCGTTGGAGGAAGTCCGTCAAATGAGGGAGACGCTCGGCCGTTCGTGTCTGCAGGCCTGCTGCGCCGAGGGTCAGGGAAAACTCTTAGGAGGCTATTCCATCGCCAACGTGAGTGTGCATGTTGTCACGAACAAGGACAAGTGGTCACTGGATACACTTTGAAGATAGAGCCAGTATAATTCACTGATGATTCGACAGTGAGCATGAGAGGAAAAAAAGAAGGCAAGGATAACTCCAAGGTTTGGGGCCTACGTGGAAATATAAAGCGGTCATTAACTGACCCTGTGGAAGGAGCAGGTTAAGGTCAGAAAACAAGTGAAATATCAAAAGCCCAGCTTTGACAGATTCAGATGTCTGTTAGATGTCCAAACGGATATGACAGCTAAAAATAGATGGAATAGATGCCTAAGGACTGAATCTGGAGGCACTCCATCATTAGAGAGCAGGATAGCAAGAAAATAGGGGGAAAAAGGGACAGGGAAAGAACAGCTGAAGAAATGAGAAAAACTGGGACAGTGTAATTTTGGAGAGGTCAAGTGAAAGGAGAAAAGCACTGTGCTACCTGCTTCTGTGGCCAGGTAAGATGGAGACAAGATCCTATCAACGGATTCAGCAATGTGAAGACCATCCACCGGTGACCGGCAAGGGTCCACTTCTGCCGAGGGATTTCAGGGAGGTGGTAGAATGGTGGCCTGGCTGGAATATTTTCAAGAAAGAAGGGGTAGAGAGAAACTGGAATCAGCCAGTACAGAAATTCCATTCCAAGAGTTCGGCCACAAAAGGAAAGAGTGACGTGGCCATTGTGAAAGGGGCTCAGACGGTAAAGAAACTTGGGGTGAGTGGCCCAGGGAGCTGGAGCTCAGAATCACGGGGAGCCTAGAGAGCGGGGTGAGAAGTGACCCCAGGCGCCTGGGTTTCTGCGAAGGGAACCGGTCATGATGAGATCAGTCCCTCTGACCCCAGCTCTTCCCTCTGTCTATGGAGGATAGAAGTCTCAGGAAACGCAAGAGGCAGAGGGAGGCTGCGAAGAGCAGGACAGGTTATGGAGCCTGTCTGACTCCAGACACTTTACCCCAACGGGCATTTGATGTGCTAATCACAGACCAAGTTCAGTCGCTGTCAGCACTTGAAAGTCATAAAACACCATGCTGCCGCTGCTAAGTCACTTCAGTCGTGTCCGACTCTGTGTGACCCCATAGACGGCAGCCCACCAGGCTCCCCTGTCCCTGGGATGCTCCAGGCAAGAACACTGGAGTGGGTTGCCATTTCCTTCTCCAATGCATGAAAGTGAAAGTGAAGTCGCTCAGTCGTGTCCAACTCTTTGCAACCCCACAGACTGCAGCCCACCAGGCCCCTCTGTCCATGAGATTTTCCAGGCAAGAGTACTGGAGTGGGGTGCCATTGCCTTCTATTAAAACTGTCCTAAAAATCAAACTTCCCTGTACTATGTGAACTATCATGAGTTGAGACTAACTTTGGGTCCCATTAGTTTAGATATATATCTTTCTCAAAAAGAATATTCCATGTATTACATAATCCTTTACCCCTATCTCTTACATTTGATAAATTTATAGAGTGGTTACAATCGTTAGCAGTTCACTAAAGCAAGGCACCAAGTGTATTCAGGAAAAGCAAGTGTTCATTGGCCAAGAGGATGCGGTTCCCTTTGGCCTCTTCACATCTCATCATTTCCGACGCTCCCTCTCACTCCCTTCCCGGCACCCTAGCGTCCTATGCACATATTCCGCTCGCTGCCCTTGGTGTCTGAGCCTGCGGGTCCCTCCCTTCTGCCTGTCCAGTCTCCAGACTCTCTTGCTCCCCCATAGAATCGTCTCAGTTAGGTGTTCGGGGAAATTATCCACATTAAAGCCATATAACTTCACCTAAGCAATGACTGATTTTAAAAATGGATACTTTTATGAAAAGAGAGAGAGATTGCTTGTTAGCTCAAATGCATTTTTACTGGATAAAAATATGTGCCTTTGATTGAGCAAGCCCCGAGGAAGGGTTACCTACTAATGGCCTTCACCTCTTGACTAGAACCATTCCCACTGTCGTTACCCACCACCACGTGGCCGTCACAGCCCACACCGCCGCACCAACACGAGTCGCGACGTGCCAACGCACACCCCGAATCAGTATGCCATATTTCCTTCTAAAATACTGTTTTCTGTACCGAAACAACCATCCACTGTTCATTTTTCTTTCTAACAGCTGCTTTTTATTAGTGAGAAAAACATTTTTATTTTTAAAAAAGAAAGTGCCATCAAACATTTGGCCGTATTAATCTCCCATCTGTAAAGCACACTTTACTTGGATTATCAACAGGGTATGTGCCTTCTCTGAATTTGTTTTCTGGGGAATGGGAATGTATTCAAGTAAATTAATTTGAAAACAGATACAGCTATTGCTGGATGAATGGGCTTTTCTCTTGGCACTCTGAGGTGGAGCTCTGTGGGTGTCTGGGCTATTGGCACTGGTTGAAGTCCTCAGCTTGTCTGCCAGACCCATTCCTATAATGCTGCAAGAAAAATATATGTGACAGTTTTGCATCTCGGAACACAACTTGGCCATTTAGCTTCCAACTCTAGAGTATTTAAATGGATTCTAGAAACTCGTCTTCTGAGACGGGGCCATGCAGTTGCTTTTCTTTTTTTACCTGTTAATATAATATTTTCACCATTTCCATTCTTCACTTTAAATTTTCTGAGGGTTCTACCGTATGAAAACAAAACCCTAGAGGATCAGCAATATATAGCAGTCCACTTAGAGTTGGCCAATTCTGCAGATTTTGAAGCTAGAGAGATTCGGAAAATACTCTGCTATCAGAGCCTATTGTTCTGAACACAATAGATCAATGTCAGCAGATAAGCTTCTACTAGGCAAGTGAATGGCTAGCTAGGACCTTGATCTATCAGGTTAAAACATGAATATAAGGCTTAACGGCAGTAATTTGCTTGGTTTTTTAGTTTGCTTTGAATTGTATCCTTAGTGCTTAATGTAGAAACAAAAATCAACCTCTTTGGTCTCTTTGACCTGAGGTAATATTAACAAATGCATATTCATCAATCTGAAGGGAGAAATTTGGTAGAAAATGAGATGTCCCACAAGCTTCCCACGACAAAGGTGTAAAATTCTCTTTCTGTAAAATTCTGTAAGAATCTTCTATGCGGTCCATAATGTTTTGATTCCTTCAGCATCAACCATCCCCAGTGATATGGCCTCATCCATGATGAGACTATGTAGAGGTGTGACCTTAAAGATCCAGTAAGACCGGTCCTCCGTTTACACAAGAAAGACTGAAAATAAGGAGTATGGCGCCTGCGTCCTGAAACTGATCTCACAAGCATCCCTTTCTGCACTTTGCTTTAGGTCCTTACCTGCTCTCTGTCTCAGTTTCACCTATCTATAGAAGCAGAAGGCTAGAAACAAAGGAGCCCAATGTTCTAATTTTATGCTTCAGAGATACTCTCTAATTTTTCATTTTATTTTAACCCCTTGTGAAATGTTCTCTTAAAAACCCTAAATTAAAATTTGAACATGAGGGCCAATCCACCCGTTGTTTTATTTTTCCCAAGTAAAGGCACGTATGTCTCAATCGACTGTCAAAGGGCTACAGAAAGTATATTTTAGCAGAAGGATGCTATTTCAGTGGGTCTTTCATAGTTCAGGAAGAGGTCACCTTTATGCAGAGCTCTGGAGGGGAAGAAAAGAGGCAGACACTCCTGAATAATCAGAATAAGTGGAAAGAACATGAGAGCCAAGTTGAATACAGAAAGGCCCATTCGCAGCAGAAGGCAAATTTGCTTTCCCTATTAGCTGAAAAATCTGTTAGAGATTTTTCAGGCAGGAGGGAAAAGAATTGGAGGGAAAGGAAATTGTTTTTCCTGGTTTTCCATCTGCTGGACTCCTGTTCATGGGGAAGAAAAAAATCATTCCTGGGAGGAGAATGCCGGGCTCTAAATAGAAGTAGCATTGACTCTGCTCTTGACCTTTCCCTCCATGTAATTTTCCTGTACTCTTTAAGAACATATGTATTCTTGCCTCTCTTTATAGCTTAAAGAAAAAAAACTCCAGGAAACTTAGAACTCACGAGGCCAAGTCTCAGGTGCATATAAAATAGCTGAGCGGCAGTGAGGACCATTCACCATTCTCTTCTTGCTGGTTGGGTCCAAGATAATATATTTCAAACGGTCCCTCAAGGGGGAAAGAAGGGAGGAGGGTGTAAATCAACATGAACAGCAACTCATAGTCAGAGTTCTACAATACTTAATGGCTCCATCCTCATGGAGAGTGGCTATCCAGAATTTTGTTAAATAAAAAGCTACAACACCCTCCACAAAATGGATGGAGTAGTCAATAATTGGATGATCTGTCTGTGTTCACCCTGCTCATGTTATATCCCTTCCCCAGTTACAAGTTATTCTTAGTATTCCACATGATTGTTCTTTAATTATTCATTAAAAAAAAATAAAGATAAGACTTGTTAGCCTGTAAAACCACATGTGGGATGTGGGCCTGGGTTAATCTACTCACTTTTATTTTGTTTAAAAAAAAATCCTCATTTGTATTTTCTTGTCTTACTTAACACACTTTGTCAAATGGCTGTTCAAGTTGACCCTGTATAATGTACACATACTCAGAAAGAAATGAACCTCAATTAAGATGTTATATATATATATTGCCTTTTTCCATTTTGAGCAGCAAAATATTGACTCGAGGGTCAGTTAAGCTCTATACCTATGCTATTCAATTCAGTAGCCACTGGTCAAATGAGACTGAAAGAGAAAGGAAAGTGTTAGTCTCTCAGTCGTGTCTGACTCTTTTCAACCCCATGAACTGTGTAGACCGCCAAGCTCCTGTCTCCATGGAGTTCTTCAGGCAAGAATACTGGAATGGGTAGCCATTCCTTCTCCAGGGGATCTTCCCGAACTAAGGTCAAACCCAAGTCTCCTAAATTGCAGGCAGAGTCTTTACCATCTGAGCTACCAGGGAAGGCTTATCCTGATTTAAACTAATAAAAACTAAAATCAAATAAAAAATTGAGTTCTGCAGTTGCCCTAGTTACATTTTAATTATTCAGTGGCCACATGTGGTTAGTGGCTAGCATACTGCACAGCACAGATATAGAAAGTTTCCATCCCTGCAGAAAGTTCTATTGGACAGTGCTGGTCTGCACAATTTGAGTTTCTATGTATAGCAATGCCTAGAGAGGTTTTTAACCGAGACTTCCAGAAAGTTATAAAACACTTTGAAGAAAGTTAATGTTTCTGCTCTCTGCAATACGATTAATATATGAATTATCTTAGAGATAGTTTTCATTTTTGGGAAAAACCACAGTTGATACCTTATACAATGATATTTTTTAATTGCCTTTTATGGATTGAATTGTTTTATATGTCTGCTGTCTAATGAGTATTCCCTTAGCCTTCCTACTTGTCAACAATTTAGGTTATTGTCTCTCTCTTGACAGTGGTTTGAACAATAATTTAAATATTCTTCCAATTTTTATTTCAATCATTTGTTTAAAATAATGGGAAATTAAAATGGTGATAATCATCTAAAGATGTGCATGCGCCGTGGTTGCAAGACGACTGGAAAAACAAGGAAGTCACATGCACCTAGCGTGAGAAACCCTTAGAGCAAATCGCAGGTTTTATTCAGGACAGAATGGTGGAATTGTGCGTGCACAAAGGAGCGGCTGTTTAGCTTCGGGGGATGGCACAGGAGCCCAGCAGGACGAGCTCAGGGGCCCAACGCGGTCAAGGCTCCCCTCCAGTCCTGGCTCTAACCGTCTGATCCGGCTCCTTCCAGCTGGAGGGTGTCTTGGCTCGCCTCCTTTTGAAGCTCATTCCGTTATCAAGAACTCAGTCCCACGACCCCAAACTATGTGCAAGAACATTCGGGAATCTAGTTCTTGTCACTGTGTACAAAGAGGGAATGTGTGTGAGGACGTCCCAGGCGGTTTCTCCCACACCCTGCCCCTACAGAAAATCCCCAGACGTTTCCACTGGATTTCTGGCTTAGAGAATTCACTCACCCCTCCCCCTAGGGGGAAACCCTCTGGTCACCGAATCCCGCTTAGGAGCCCAGGATCCCAGAACGCGGGTATGATCTTCTGTAAGGTCTGGACGCGGCTCTCTCTGGACCTGGTAGCAGTTCCCTTAAAAACGGGAGGCTTAACCTCCCTGCATATTCTATGCATAAAATATTGGGGAAAAGGACAGAATCCATCCAAAGAGGGATAATGAGGAGACAAGAAGTCCTTGCAATTTTTAGATTGCGTTGGCAGAATTTGTGAAGCCTGTGCTCCCTAACCAGAGAACAGAGTAGGTTTCTAATACAGGCCCTCTGCTTTCTTGGAAGAACGTCCTGGGCCATTGTTCTTTGTGACTTTCAGCTCAAACTCTGGGAGGCTCATCCTTACTCATTACCCCCCTGGGCAGCAGCTGAAGAAGGGGAGGTGGGGTGGGAGGGGACAGGCCCTACTCGCGGGCTGTTCTCGGCCTTTGACGTCTGTCTCCTGTTCACGGAAGGCTGGAGGCCCAGCTTGTTTTACCTGTTGAACAGAGGTCTTATCGGTAACAGTTCATGGATTCCACGTCAACATAATTCTCTCAGTAACTCAGTAGGCATCTAACCCTTTTGCCTTCAGCTACCTGTGCATGCTAGCGGCCTCAACCAACATTCCTTCTAAACACACTTCTTAATGGAATGTGAGCAACCCTATGCTGTAGGAAACACGAGGGACAAAGATGCGCTTCTTTAATCAGATCGTCTTCCTCAATCACCTGATTCAGGTGAGAGGTTTTGCGGAACATCTGTCACTCCAAATCTTTTTTTTTTTAATATCTAGAAATTGTATGTTTTTTCCAGAATTTAGCACCCAGGATCTGTGGACTCTTTTTGTGTCGGCTTGCAGACAATATAATTTCCTGAATATAGTCCTGGTTCAGCTAAGACACAACTGTATGATTGTACATTGCTGCAAATACACGCCACTACAGTTCTACAGTAGAGCTATAAGCTCTAGAAGGTGCACAGTCTACTTTTCAATATACAGTAGATGACAAAGTGTCATTTAAATATTTTGCATAACATGTGTCACTATCTTTTCAGTCTCTGAAATCAGATCTTTTACTGCTTGTTGTCCAACTGCAAAGCAATTACTGAGTATTTCGGGTCATTGTTACAATAATACCTCATTTGCAGTATCAAATACTGTGTATCAGTCAGGATTTGGCCAAGTTCACAGAAACCATTGTAGGAATTTCAAGTGGAGAGAGTTCTGTTACAGGACTGGAAAGCGGGGGAAGTGAAGATCAGGGGCTCACCTTTAGAAAATCTTTAAGGAACCTGAGAAGATGCTAACAATGATGAATATCATCTTCAGAGGCTTCAACTAGAACCTAAGCCCAGGACCCACCTTGCCCTGATCATATGCTACCTACTCTACGGCAAGATATCCATCCCTGACACTGAGGTCCATACAGATGATTACAGAGGGATTTTGGTCATCTCTCATTGGTTTGGAAAGGACTGCTTACCATTACAGCTCTGTTAACCAGCTCTCTTGACTGCATTAACTGCAAGCTCAGTAGCCCCTCTGAGCTGGGGGCTTCCCCTGGTCCCAAGAAGGGACACCCGTTGGAGCAGGTCAGTGGAATGCCTTTCAGACAGCAGGAGTCAGGGATATCACTGATGGTCAGTATTCCATGGGTTACCATTTCAGAAGTGGATAGAGAAGAGATGTGCCTTTAGTGATGATACTAAAACAAAACATTGTCACTTCAGCAAAATGAACCGTTTTCCTCAAAATCAAAATTTCTGTAATAGTAGCCACAGACTCTCTAGAAAGGCCAGCACTGTGACTGTTGCAGGATGGAGGGCTTATTCATAGAATAGAGAGAGAGCCAGCGATCCAGTCTCAGCCTCAGCCCTCTGTGCCTTTTGCAGAGAATTGAGCCAGAGTAATATATAACCTAGGTTCAATCCCTGGGTCGGGAAGATTCCCTGGAGAAGGGAAAGGCTGCCCACTCCAGTATTCCAGCCTGGAGAGTTCCATGGACTGGAAAGTCTGTGAGTCACAAAGAGTCGGACACGACTGGATGACTTTCCCTTCACTTCACTTCATATGTAAGAGTCTTATGAAAAATTATTTTCAATGCCACGATAGTGTGCCACCAGGGATCTCATACAATCCTCTCTTCCCCGTGTCCAGGGAAGTAACAAAATCCGCAGTCCTTCGTGCTGTTCTGGAGGCCTTATATGCTGTGGTTGAGATGCAGTTGTGTTTCAGGAAGTCTTCTTTTGCCCTTTTTTCCTCTGTACAAAGCAAAAGACCTTTCTCCTTGTTTATAAACAAAGGAACAGGAAAAGAGCATCGTATTCAGCTTCAGGCTGCCAAAATTTCACCATGGAAATGAAAGACATGGAATGAGCAGTGAAACATCACCGAGGACCCCTAATGGCGTTTGACAACTTGCCAGCAGACAGAAGAGACATCGTCCGAGGCAGAATTAAAACCCCAAACGGGCATGCTGACCCGCCACAGTAACTGTTCAAGCCTCCCAGAAATAAATCGGAATTAACACACAATTGTTGGGTTTGGGGTTAGCTTTTTACAGCAGTAAATATGGAAATGACTTTTGTTACTACATCTCCACTTTTTTAAAAACACACTAATAATCGGACCCCTCAAAATGCAAACCAACAAATTTTTAAGCATGAACATAAGGAAAGGAAAGAAACTCCATAAGGGATTCCAATGAAGGGCACAGTGAAAATGAATGAGTTGCCCCCTTTAACACCCTTCTCTAATATAAGAGCAGAGAGACACTCAATAAAATTAGCAGGCAGTACATTTAGATCTAATGATAGGGAATACATCACTAGTTTCGTATATGGAATTCTCTGCAGCAAGAGGTCAGGAGGTGAACACAGTGGCTGGGTTTCTAAAAGGACTGGAGGATCATTTTACGTCCATTAATAACTTCCTGAGCTTGGCAAGCAAAGATAATGAGAACGGTAATCTGGTCACGTTTATCAGAGTACAAACCAGTTGCTTCAGTTTTGGATTTAGAAGGAACTGCTTCCCTCCTGGGGCTTCCCGGGTGGCATTAGTGGTAAAGAGTCTGCCTGCCAATGCAGGAGATGCAAGAGATGCAGGTCCAACCTCTGGGTCAGGAAGATCCCCTGGAGAAGACACGGCAGCCCACTCCAGCGCTCTTGCCTAGAGAATCCCATGGATGGCAGAGCCTGGCGGGCTACCGTCCACAGGGTCGCAAAGAGCCGGACACGACTGAAGCAACTTAGCAGACACGTACACTTCTTTTGTCCGTGGGATTTCCCAGGCGAGAATACTGGAGTGGGTCACCATTTCCTTTTCCAAGGGATCTTCCTGACCCAAGAATGTACCCGGGTCTCCTGCATTGCAGGCAGATTCTTTACCGACTGAGCCACGAGGGAAGCCCCTTTCGTATATTAGACTCCATGCAATTCAATGAGTGGGTCATCTTTCTATGTATCTTCCTCTGAGTCACAAGATTTCAAGTCATTCTTGGAGAGAAGCTTTTAGGCCCACTGACTCAATCTTCAAATGCTTAGCGTATATTATAGTAGTCCACAAACCTAGGGCTGATTCATAAGTGATGCAAAATAGATGTTCATTAAATTGTCTACAGTCAGTGAGAGTCTTCTTCTCATTGTGAACAGAGCAATGGAGTCATAGCTGGATGTTTCATCCAAGGAACTCAGACAAAACCTCATAGAACAATTTCCTTTATGTGCATCAGCATTACTATGAAGACATAGGAGACAATAGCTGCTGCTGTTGAGAAGTTTATATAAATGCAGATCAGAGGGTGCCTATGTGCTGGGCATTGTCTATGGATGAAAGAGCTGCGGTGAATGAGGCGGGGTAAGCCCTGTCCTCAGGGAGTGAACAGCGGAAGACAGAAGGAGGATGCTGATTCTCGGATGCCCCAAACACAGCGTTTCTTTGACTCTCAGAGAAGAGATGGACAATCCAGGCTGCGAGTGAACCACACCTTCTCTGTGCCAACTGGGGGGCAGCCCTATTCTTATCAGCCTACCTGGCTTGGAACCTGACTTCATCGCATAGAACATCAATGAATTATGACTTGAGAATAGTATGATCTTCTGGCTGTACAGGAAAGCATTTTACCCAGCAAACCAGGTGCTTCCAAAATGCTTCCAAATGCAGAAAATACTTGTTTACCTGTGTTGACAATTTCATACTGTCTTGTCACACCACATCTGCAGAAGATAGCAGAATAATTTGTGAGGCTAGATCTCAAACCCGTTCTTTCGTTTACTCATTAAACAAATACTTATAATGAAGTACAGTAAAGACCAGGGTGGAAGATAAAGCCAGAAATGCTAAAAGGTAATGGGAATGAACACATTGTTGATGGTTTTATACGCCGGGCCACAGAGTTTAGGATTTATCCTACAGGTAACAGGTACCCCTGAAAGTTTTCAGCTGGGTAATGCTATCATTAAATTTGAGTTCTCAAAATATCACTCTGGTGGGAGTATAGATCTATTCAAGAAGGGAGGCATAATGTTTTCTTAGAAAGCTATTTCAGTATCTAGGGGAAATGTTAAGGGTCTGAAATATAGTCGTGTCAAAAGAGGAATAAACAGGGGTGATGTTTTTAAGAGTCACTTGAGAAATGGACTCTTCAGAATGTTGAGACTAATTGAATATGGGAATGGGTCTGAAAAGAAATTATTAGAGTAACTCCAAAGGATCAGATGGTCCCATGATATGAGGCATAAATTCTAACCTATGTATGTCAGAATTATCCGTGACTTTTTATATAAACACAGGTGCCCCAACCCACCCTGAGATATTACGAAAGAGCAGGATTGGGGTGAAGCCAGGCACCTGCATTTTTCACAGCTCTCACGGGTGGGGCTGACTTGGAGCCCAGACGGGAAAAGCACAGAGACAGGGACACAGGAAACCTGAGGCTGGGCATGAAGAGGAAAGACAGCTTTCCTTTTGAACAGAATGCAGTGTGGGTGCTTCTGGAAGTGAAAGACGCAGAGAGCTGAGTCTCCTCTGTGTGTGCAGTCCCGTGCCTGGCATACAAGGGCATTCCATCAGTGCTTATTTAACAGAAGGAGTGGACATCGCGGGCAATCAAAATCACAGGAGCAGAAGTTTATGTAGAGCATACACCGAGATGCATCGTGTCACAAGTGAAAGAGACAAGGCTTGGCCAACAGGAGATGCTCCCTAACTGCAGCTCTGCCGCTCACTAGCCGTGTGACTTGGAACAAGGTACTCAGCCTCTCTGAGACTCAGTGTCCTTAGCTACAAAGTGGAGAGTATAATGCTGCAAGTCCAGTGATTTCGAAAGAAGCAGCTTAATATACATGAATATATGTTTCCCTACATATTGTCATTAGTATGTGAATCACCTAGGATTGATCCTGAACTCAATCCATGGTAATTATTGATATACTCCCTAAGCGTTATGTTTCCATGGACTCAGAAGGGAGTGAGATCTTCCAGGAAAGATTCATTAGTTAAAGGACAGTGACGTAACCTTGAAGTATTATACATGAACAATAAGAGGGCAAACAATAAAAATAAGAAGACGTGGTGGGAAGAGAGAATGCAGAAGAGAGATGCAATTTCAGGCAGAGAGAATGCGGACAACCAATTTCAGGAAGGAAAGAGTATCCCACAGTGCCAAGTGCATGGGGAAGCCAAGTGGGCATCAGCTTGACCAGTGGATTTGGCATCTCGTTGGTCCTGGGTGGCTTTACTAGGGACAGTGACACTGGGATTGATAAAGTGGATTGAGAAGCACACAGCAGTGGAACAAGTCCAAACGCCAGGCATGCCCTTCTCTTTCAACACATTCAGTGTTCAAGACAAATATTGAGAGTAGGAGCTAAGGGGGGATCAGAGTTGAAGACATATCGCTAGGTCTTGAGGACAAAAAAAGTGTCACTGGACATCTTTAAGGCTAGTCATCTGCTCCACCTCCAATACCAAGAACACTGCCCGCCACATCCTAGACCTGGCAACTCTAGTTCTTCTGTAGCTGAAGGAGTAAGGTATTTGAGTGAGAGAGAGGACAGAGAAGAATTCTAGGGCAAGAAGCAGCTTAGCAGTGGAGGAGAGCCTGAGGCTTGTGGGAAGGGGGAGGGTTGAAGGCAGTTCTCATTCCATCTCTAATCACCACACTGGGTTCCAGCAAGTTTACACAGAACCTTGGCCCCAGAATACACCCGAAACCCTACAATGTGGGTCCCTCTTTATGGATCAGGGGGGGACAGGAACACCATTCTCTTGCCTCATCTCAGTCCCTGTTCGCTGGTCTTCCCACCTTCCCCTCTTGTCCCCTCCTGCCTGGTCCTTGAGAGATTCATTCCCAGGTTTGGACCTACAGCCCCAGAGGGAAGGTCTTGACCTTGCAGTCTTCCTTGGGTTCACAGTTCTTAACACAGCAGTTAGCGAGTAATCAAGACTAAAAGGAGAAATGCCATATCCCCAGGGCTGTCACCTCAGAAAGAAGCCGTCAGGACTGGGTGTTGCCAGCCAAGCAGAAAGTTTCAGTAGCCTCTCGTCAGCTTCTAACCTGCAGACTTATCCATCCCCTGGTGACATGCAAACACTTTAAGCCTTGGACAGATGGACGGGAGATGCCTCCGACAACACCTTTCTAATGTGAATGAAGTATACAGAAATCAGATCTTGCACACATACTCACACACATGCGCACACATGCAGACTCACTCGACACTTTTCACCCCGTCGATTCCTTTGCTGCAACTGAAGTCTCCTCCCACTGGCTTCACCTGCGCCTGCCTTCTCTAACGCTTACCTTGTCCGGAAACATCTGCTCCACTGCAAGTTGCCTCTTCTATTTCCCACTCATGTTCAGGGTCTCAACATACTTCATGCCATTGATAAAACTGATTTAGATTTGATAATGACTGCTATCAAGCAAAGTAACGGGTTCTTCCAGAGGACACATTTGATGTAAATGAGGTTACCAGTCACAGTGAGTCTTGGGAGAGTCCCATCGTTGGAATTGCAATCAGTGCTAGAGGTAAGAAGATGCTCAGAGCAGGAAGCCTTGGCAAGTGACAAAGGCTCAAGCTGATGGAATCTGTCCCTCTCGAGATATAAGTAAGTAAGACGGAAACGGCAACCCACTCCAGTATTCTTGCCTGGGAAATCCCATGGACAGAGGAGCCTGGTGGGCTACAGTCCACTGAGTTCCAAAGAGTCAGATACAACTGAACGACTAAGTAACAAGTAAATACGGAAAACACAGAGCAACACGTGCCTTTTGCCATGAATTTAAGAAATATAAGATAAAACTTCACCAGTTCCTACTAAGCTGCAGAACGTTTTTCCTGAGAGAAAATAAAGAAAGGATTACTGTAGTGGGGCTTTATCGACTCCCTCATGTTTCCTGTTTGTCTGTATCAATCTCCAGTGACAGAGAAAAGAAAAGGCAAGAATTTGAAACGAGTGAACACTGAATGTAAATCTGCAAAACATTGAGATATTTCTTCAGTATCTTTAATTTTCTCAGGTTTCCTTTGGAAACCATTTTGCCTTCTATTGAAAGATGTTTAAGGGAAAATGTATACAGAATTAAGGCAAGCATCAGCGATGAAAAGCTATCATCAAAACAAAGTGTTTAAATAAAAGAGAAAAGTGAAACCATGGAAGGCTTTGAAATGTTCACACAAGCTGGGCCAAGCTGCCCACAATATATCCTGGCCGTCGCTAAACTAATTACGAAATGGTGTTTTGCACTGTGTCTAATGAAGTGTCCTTATAATGTTCAAACATAAAAATGAACATTTTAAGATATTCATTTTAATACAATCAATGATCCATTTTCACGGGGCCTTCCTGCCACTGGAGAGCTCTAAAAGCTTGGATGGCACAGTGCGGAGCCAGCTAGCTGGGAAGGCCATCCCCTGCCTTTCCAGTTCTTTTTAGTATTCACTGCTCTGGCTTTTATTTTATTTAGAAACATATATTTGACCAAAATTTTCATTCTTCAGAAATTTTACCCCAGTGACTCCTAGAAATTAATTTCCCTGAACCCTCAGAGTTTCTGCAAATAGACATATAGCACTTTCAGAACAACCTGTTAGAAAGTGAAAACGTCTCCACCTTTTTCTAAATGACACAAAGCAAGTAGTTTTACTCTAAGAAAACTAGGAACAGCGCCTGCTTTCCGGCGTAGGCCCCAAGGTCTCGGGAGCCTGCAGCTTGCTGCCTGCTGTATCCTCCTCACTGCTGGAACAGAGTTAGTCAATGTTATTTTATTTCAATTGAAACCTAAATTTATCTTTTCCTATCATCTTAATAATCAGTAGTTCACTAAATCATTAAGCCGTTTTAAAACAAAAAAGATTTTGGAGATAAAAATATCTACTATTTTGAAAAATGAATGGCTTATAATAACTATTTTTAAAAGGCAGGTCTACATATTCAAGAAAAGCAGAATAGTTACCAAAAAGCAAATGACAGTTCTCTTTCTCTCTCTCTCTGTCTCTCTCTCTCACACACACGCACACACACACACACACCCCTGTGTGTTGCTTTTTCCAAATACAGAGAATAAATATTCTTTAGCTTTCCTTAGTTCTTACCAGTCTAACAAATGCTTAAGGGGGTCAGTGCAGACTTGAGCATGAGAGCTCTACTCGGGCCCTCCTCCTCCTCTAAGGTAATCAGAAAAGAAGAGCTGGGGTCACCTCAGGGAGCGCTACCGGAGATGGCCAGGGTCAGGCACCTTCACAATTAAGTGTGAAATGAGGTACGAGCTTCCACAGGAAAGAAACGTCTGCATCCCGGTGTGAGCTCCCCAAGCCACATGAACTTGAACCCATCCTAGGCCAACCTTCAGTGCGAGGTCATCAAAGTAATTGCCCCTGCCAGCTTATGGCGCTTTCTGGGTCTTTCTTCAGCGTTCACCGCCGCGACCTCGTTTTCTTCTCCCGGATTGGTCTAAAACGGGCTCAGTGAAGCCGCCCCGTGAGCTTCCACCAGCGGGAGGACTGCAGGGAGGAGGTGCCGGCTCGGGCGCTGTGGCCTTAGGCAGGTTGCTTGACTCCTGACTCATTTTTAAAATGGGAATGATAATAATGGGAACCCACTCCAGGACTCTTGCCTGGAGAACCCCATGGACAGGGGAGCCTGGCGGGATATAGCCACGGGTCACAACAGTGCTGGGCAAGACTTCGCAACTGAACAATAAATAATAATTGCACATTTGTTTCAAGGATGGATTTTTGAGTCTACACATATGGTCTTTCCTGGGTGACACTCAAATGGTAGCTATTATTATATATATTATTATAGGCCACCCATTTATTGCCTGACGGGAGTTTACGCAGAGGTAGACTAATTTTAAGTCAATGTTCTCATAAGTTCCAATAAGTTAAAAACAAAAACAAAAACTTAAAGTATAAAGATTTCTAATGGGCTTCCCAGGTGATGCTAGTGATAAAGAACCTGCCTGCCAATTCAGGAGATCCAAGTGAGATGCATTCATCCCTGGATCAGGAAGATCCCCTGGAGAAGGGCACTGCAACCCACTCCAGTATTCTTGCTGGGAAAATCCCATGGGCAGAGGAGCCTGGTGGGCTACAGTCCACGAGGTCACAAAGAGCTGGACACGACTGAAGCAACCAAGTACACACATAAAGATCTCAAGAAGCAATTCTCCTAAACATTCTTATTCCTTTCTAAATTGCCTTAAAAGGCAAAGCAAACAGTGACATGACTAAGCAGCTCAGCTTAGAAGAGGGGTTTGCAAATTATGACGTATGGGCCAAGTCTTCCCTGTACTTGTTTTTCTGAACAACAGTTTACTGAAATGGTCACACCAGTTCATTCATGAAGTATCTGTGCTGCTTTGAGGCTATGATGGCAAAGCTGAGTAGTTGCTGCAGAAATGTGTGGCCTATAAAAGCATAAGATATTTCCTCTCTGGCCTCTTAATAGAAAAGGTTTGCCAACCTCTAGTTTAGAACTTTAGGTTAAAACACTTCTATTATTAGAGGAGAAGTCTCTATTCCCTGTTAGCCACAGCTGTAAGAGGTCAGCCACAGCTATAAGTGCAACATTACAGCAAGCAGCAACACCGAAGTCACTTTCTGGACCTGACGCCCAGAGAGATGTGCGGATGGACTGGAAACTGCAGGTGTCCAGAGGAGTCTGGGAAAGACAAAATATCCAGCAACAAAATTATAATATTACAGGAAGGGAGAGGAAAGATGCTCACTACAAATTGTAGAAACCAAGTTTTCTTTCTTTGGAAAATTCAGCTGCTCCAAACAGGGCCAAGACCCGGCGGAGACTGAAATACTCAGGCACAGAATGCAAGTTCAGTTCAGTCCAGTCGCTCAGTCGTGTCTAACTCTTTGCGACCCCATGAATCGCAGCACGCCAGGCCTCCCTGTCCATCACCATCTCCCGGAGTTCACTCAGACTCACGTCCATCGAGTCCGTGACGCCATCCAGCCATCTCATCCT
>SJYV01040931.1:43-23234 GCA_006410875.1 Neotragus pygmaeus | reverse complement strand
CCCATCTATTTCCCATGAAGTGATGGGACCAGATGCCATGATCTTCGTTTTCTGAATGGTGAGCTTTAAGCCAACTTTTTCACTTTCATCAAGAGGCTTTTTAGCTCCTCTTCACTTTCTGCCATAAGACTGGTGTCATCTGCATATCTGAGGTTATTGATATTTCTCCCAGCAATCTTGATTCCAGCTTGTGTTTCTTCCAGTCCAGCGTTTCTCATGATGTACTCTGCATATAAGTTAAATAAGCAGGGTGACAATATACAGCCTTGACGTACTCCTTTTCCTATTTGGAACCAGTCTGTTGTTCCATGTCCAGTTCTAACTGTTGCTTCCTGACCTGCATACAGATTTCTCAAGAGGCAGGAGGCAAAGGGAGACCAAAATCCTGAGTCAAGATCAATAATATTTCATGCATTTTTAAAAATCAATATTGATAAAAATAAACCCAGGATGGACAACATACTAGAATTTTAACAAAAATAAGATCAGTATTACTGTTTTTGTTTTTGTTTTGTTTTGTTTGCCTCAACCTCCAACACGGTGCACATGCACTGGCCCAGCTGGGTCCGCATGTGACTAAGCCACTCAGTGTCTTCTGAAGCAGAGTTCTCATAGGACGAGGGGTAAGACAACCAGAGTGATTTTGACACAAGTCTTTAGGTATTGTAGGCAACGCAATTCCTGATGCGATCAAGATAAAACTTTGTTTATCTCCCTCTGTCCTTACAAATTTTATTCAATGTGGGTAATATTCAGCTGCTGGAGGATATAAGTCTTGTTCCCTGGTAGCTCAGACAGTAAAGAATATGCCTACAATCATTGCCAGGCATTCCCAGGTTCTTGCCTGGAGAATTCCATGGACAGAGAAAACTCATGGGCTACAGTCCATGCAGTCGCAAAGAGTCAGACATGACTGAGCGACTAAACACACACACAGACACACACACGCACACATACATGCACAGATTCTAACCTTTCTGCTCAGTTTTAGGCATTAAACAGCCCTAAAATCCACTGCAAACCAACCTTATTCAAAAATTAGAGTGACAAGCCTCACGAGAACAAACCAATTTATAAATGAGCGAATAAATACACAAATATGAGGGCAACAAGCCTCCCTTGGTTACAACAAGCCTCCTTCAGGTTGAAAGTCTGAGCTGTAAAGGAGTTCCCTTCTGGTTGAGTCCTCTGCCTTGTAACTGTAATCACGTCCTCCCCTCAACTCCTCCCAGTTTGCTAGTCTTGTTTCTCATAACTAAGAAGGAGGAAGGAGAAGGGAAAGCAGGAAAGACCTGCAGATAGTGCTGAACACGAGCTCTGGGCAACCTCACCTTGCAGGTTCCGTGGAGACACTGAGAGCGCGGCGCAGACTCTGTGGGCCCCTGTGCCCGCTCTGCAGCCTCGCTTGCCCTCACCCAGGCCAGCGCTGGGAGCCGAGCTGTGATGACCTCCTCCGCGTCGCAGGTCCAGCACGGAGTGCCAGACGCTGGTTGTTGGTGGGTCTCTGTTCCTTTAGCTGGTGCTACCTTATGGCGCCCACGGCAAGGCCACTCATTTTCTCTTCTCTTCACTCACATCTAGTCCATGAGCAGCGCCTCTGCACTCTTGCCTGACACCGGGAGAGCAGGGCGCCCAGGCAGCACCCTCTCTCCTGCAGCATAGACGCCTGGCCCATCCCTGAACGTCCAACACACAGGTCCCGCGGGCGTGTCTCCTCAGATGAGGAGTGAGTCAGGGCCCTGACTCTGGGTGAAGAAACCTTCCTTCTTTCCACTCTGCCCACTTTTTATCTCCTGAACCTGGTTGAGGGACCCAAGAACCATGGAAAGCATTCGCTCTAATTTCATTGGTCAGTCCTCCAGTTTGAAGGTGTCTCTGATGCCACTTCAGTGTCATATTTGTGGTTTAGTGGCTAAGTCATGTCCCACCCTTTTGTGACCTTATGGACCATAGCCCTCCCGGCTCCTCTGTCCACGGGATTTCCCAGGCTAGATTACTGCAGTGGGCAGCCGCTTCCTCCTCCCGGGGGTCTTTCTCTCCCAGGGACTGAACCTGCCTCTCTGCACCAGCAGGCAGATTCTCTACCCCTGAGCCCCCAGGAGAGCCCGTCAGCGTTGCACTGGCACCACACTAAAAAATCTGAGGCAGGAATAGTTTCACTGTAACATCTTCCCATGTTCCAAGAAATGCCAATCAATTTAGCTCATCAGCTAGGTTTGAGTACCTCAAGATCAAAAGTTTAAATTCACAAAGGAAGGAGATGATGTTTTACTAAGACCCAAATTAATTTATTTGTCCATTAATCACATTTATTAACATGAATCAACCAAAAAAAAATGTCTTGAAGCATTTAAGATATACCTAGGGGTGCAGGGAGAGGAAAATATGCTTTGGTTGGCCAAAGAGTTTCTTCAGATTTTTCCGTAAGTGTTTGCAGAAAACCCCCGAACAAACTTTTGGCCAACCCAATAGTTTGGTCATGGTCCATGAGACTAGCTGCCTAGGGTACTGATGCAATAACACAGCGACAGCCGGCTGTGCTCAACACACTGCACATTCTGTCCTGCTGGGGAATCTGAAGCAGCAGCTTGTGCTCCTCTTTCAGCTTAAGGAATTAAATTTGTCCTCCATTGATAACATTAGCAATCAGAGGATTCTGCTGCAAAACTTTGGAATTTAATCTGCCCATATGGATCTTCTGGAGGTGCTTTTTTTGAATGCTTTAAATCTGAATTCCTAAATGCATCTTCAAATAACAGATGCTAAAATATATCCAGTACAAATAAATTTTTCCCCTCCCTGCACATTTCTAACAGTCCTGCTCACGTGTGCTAATTCCGCTTTCATGCCTTCCAGACCTACGTTCTCCTTATACTGCCATGTGCTTCCCTCAACATTAGGCCTGCAGTCAAGCCTGTTAAGAAATGCTCCTCAGAGTATAAAGGAATATAAAGAACTCTCACACTTTCTTCTGACTTGTTTTCCTAATGAAGCACTCTGGTTTGATGTGAGTTCCTTTCTTGGTCATAGGAGAGCTTTTGAGAAGTTTTTTCCTGTGATGTTTTCAGAGTCCATATCATTCATTGCTTACCTTTTATTATAATCATTATATTAAAGAAAAAACATTCAGTCCTTTGGGGCAATGATGCATTCAAGGAGAAAAAAATAATAACAGTAAGAGTAAGAAATGCAGCTGTGAAAGTNCGCCACACCCTTCAGTATCCACCCCTATCATTAGCATTTGAAAATCTCTCTGGGAGATTCTATAGTTAATGTTGAGAATCACTGCTTTTGTAAAAACAGTTCTCTAACTTGGCTGTTCATTAGAATCCACTGGGATAGAAAAGGAACATAAACAGCTGCTGGAAGGCAGTGTGGCACAGTGGGGAAACCGGGGGACCAGACAGACCTGCCAGTTATCAGCTGTGTGAGCTTGACTGAGTCCCTCCACCTCTCTTACCTGTGAAATGAGGATAGCATCATCCCATGCCCAACAGAGCTGAGGCTGAGAGATAGAGGATGTAAGCCTGGGCAGATGTAGGGTCCAAATATGGCAGCTCCAATTGTCATTTTTATTAAAGGTGAGCAGGGAAAATCAGGAAAAATTTCCCCAGGAAAATTGAAAGCCCTTTTTTCTGTATGCAGATGGGACCCCATCTGGGGATGGTGGAGACAGGCTATGTTGATAAGAGTGTCAACAGGTTGGTAAGAAGCCCAGGTCTTTCTAGGGAGTCCAGGAAAATTCCGCAGGCGGCAGAGATTCCAAGCTAAAGCCAGTGAGAGGTGGCCCCCGGTTAGCACAACTGCAACAGCACTGGGGACCAGCAACTGTAGACCAACTTGGGCTAAACTAACCCTTCTCCTTCAGCAAGATGAGCAAGGAGCTGACTGGCTGCAGGCTGACTCTGAGAGCTGCTTATGGGAAAAAATGCAATGTTGTTGAGCACCTGCTTTGTGCCAGACGTTGCACATTCATGTCTTTCATCTCATGAGGTGGACAAACTCAGCCCATTAATCTTTTTTTTTTTNCATTTGGAGACCCCTGGCCTTCCTGCCTGTTACCCTCTCAGCTGGAGCTTTACTTGAGTTCCCTAGACTCGATCCCTTCACTCTGCCGTGTGTGTGCGCACGTTCAGTCGTGTTCGATTCTTTGTGACCCCATGAATTGTAGACCTCCAGGCCCCGTTGTCCCCGGAATTTTCCAGGCAAGAATCTTGGAGTGGGCTGCCATTTCCTCCTCCAGGGCACCTTCCTGTCGTCGGGATCAACCTTGCGTCTCTTACATCTCCTGCCCTGGCAGGCGGACTCTTCACCACCTGCATCACCTGGGCAGCCTCTCACTCTGCCGTATGCCCCAAACACGACTTCACCACCACTTTCTCTCTAGAAATGATGGCACAGTACCCAGTGCCCTTTGCCACGCCCTCGCGGCTCCTCCTAAAAGCAAGTGCACACGGCAGGCTCTTCCGGGCAGCTGCTGTGTCAGCTCCGTCAGCCTGGCTGGCGCTGTGGAGATTCCGGGCGGAGTCTACCTGGTCCAGTGCAGAGCCTGGCACGAAGTGCTTAGCAAGTCATCCAGGAACCATCTGGAAGTCCTACTCATTTTGCAAAGATTCTCAAATGCAAAAGCTTTGCTGCCGTTCCCTCTTGATCGTCACTTCCTTAGTCAGGCATGTCTCTGATGGGTCATTTTTGTCTCTTGTCCCATCTTTTTATTCCTATCATAAAAGAACCCAAGCTGCAAGGCAAGGACAAGTGACAAGTTTTGACCAAGAAAACTATCCCATTTCAATGCCTATGTGGCTCTGTTAAATCAGGAGCTCTTTTAGACAGCTGCGTGGCTATTTTCAGTCCTTTCATGTCTAATTAGTCCATGCAACAAACATAACTTTCAGTTAGTAAGAGAGTTCTCTGAGCTAGCTCCTTAGGATCCCAGTAGCTAAGGAAAACTAGCATGAGAGGTCTTCATAGTATGTCTACCTCAGACCCTAAATTTAGTATCATTAATCTCTTTCCCTTAAGTTAAAAAGTCCTGGAGGCATTATCAATATTTATCTATTTCATCCTATACTGTCTATGAATTTGACTCTATGACTGTATTCAGACATCAAAAATATCTGGGGAAAGAAAAGAACTAAAACAGTAACCAACATGCCCAAATATCCAGATATTTGATGCTATGCAGACAGAGCAACCAGGGGATTGCTGAATTCCTACCGGATGCTTTCAAACCCGAAATGCCCACCCCACACCCCTGTTTTCAGGAGCTCAGGGACATAACTCTTTGAGAGAAGGAAAATCAAAGTTGTAATTCTAACGTACTTTCTTCCCTTTAATCATTATTTCTTGGTTGACTAAAGCACACGTGCAATGTTCTGAAAGTAATTTTCCCCTAAATTATTCTATCATTTCCAAAATATTTACAGTATTAAAACAGGAGTTTGACTGGAGAGCGAGAAAAGAGGAATAAATAAAGCTTTCTTCTTGGACTTTTCCACCCAAATTTCCAGCCCCACTTTTTCTGTGTTTGTCCTCTTGTTTACCCCCAGACGAAGCAGGTCTGTGAGGATAAAGATGCTTGAGAGGATCTCGTCGTGGACCGCAGTTTCCTTGGGCTTACTTGGCAGCTGTGTAGTTTGGGGTGACCTGGGTGATATAGGTGGGAAATTGCTGCATTATCTCAAGCAGTTAACTTGGAGGCTTAGTGTTAATCCAGGACTCACTGAAATTTCTCATATAATCTCTAGAAACTAATCTTCTCAATATGGAATTGCTCCCTCTCCCCTGACTTTTAGGACCTGGATATATGCACAGAAGTTTCCCCCACAACTCATAGACTCCTGCTGATGATTGCTTGTGTGTGTTAAGCTTGCTAAATGCTAATGCTATAATTCCATAGCCGTGCCCCCTACATTATTAGGTGATCAACCCAAATGCCAGCTGGCCAGGCTTTACCAAAGCAGTCATCTGAAATGATGCTTTGAGGGAAAAAAAAAAAAAAGGCAGAGAGCACTGATCTCTCAAATGATTAAAGCCAACAGCCCAGCATTGTTTCGGGTTGTCTTCTCTTCATGACTTCCATCATGTTTCAGCTGAAGATGAGAGCTGTGGAAAGCAGGACATCCTGCATCCCATCCATGCCTTATGGTTTCACACAGATACACAGTTTGACTGAAGGAATGTAATCACAGTGATAAAGGCAATAATACCGAAAACAGGGACCGGGTTCTCTAGTAAGGGGCGGCGTGGGGAGAAAAGGAAAAGAAAAGCTCCTTTGATGATGTCAGCCTAAGATTTTTGAGCAGTAACAGACCTTTAAGAATCAGTGGGTGGCAGAGGAGTGGAAGCAGTCTCGTGTGCTGGTCTTTATTTTCTGTTTGTTTTTAATGCAACAGAAATGCTCTGTTTACCTTCTTCCTTTTATGAATTCATATCAGTGACCTTTGGGCAGAAATACCGAAATTCATTGCTGAAGGGCTGCTTGGGACGGCAAGACTGATCAGCACTCCTTCAACCCACACTCTCCTTTCAGGTCACATCGAACAGTGTGTGTCTTCCCTTTCCCATGCCTTTTAATTTTGCTCAGTTTCATTACTGGTCTTATGGCTGAATGCTTTCATTTATTCACTTGACAATTTCTTCTTTTTTTTTTTTAAACAACATTTCAAACAGAGAAGCTTTGGGGCGTAACACGCCTAGAATACTCAATGGTAAAAAGTGTCCTGATTAACTCCAATTTACCATCTCTAATAAGTCCTTGAGGAGAGATTCTAATACAGCAGTGTCTGTCTATGAACCAGAAGCTTTTCAAACTCTCCTGACCAATGATCTCAAGATGTAATTTGTTCACTAATTGGAAGTTGTCAATATGAAAAAAAAAAGGAAGTATGACTGTGGCTTTATTTTACCATCAACAAAAATTAAAACAAAAAGAACACATCCACAATCCTGGCAACAGAATAAATCAAACTGTCTTCATTTTCCTATATTACCTTGCAGGCTTGTTTGTGTTCAGATTTTGGACCCAACAGCTTAAAAACCCCAAAGCTTTGGGTAAATTATTTAATTCCTTGATTCCTCAGTTTCCATATCTGTGAAAGTGAAAGTAATCTTAGTATTTGTTGTGAACATTCAATTAGATAATGCATGTAAAGTGATTGGGAAGGTCCCTGGCATGCCAGGTAAATTCAGTCAGTGTCACAGAATTATTCCTTGTGATCATGGCAGAAATTTGCAGCAGTATGCCTACCTACTCTTACTCAGTTCACTTCTACGACTGGTCTATTTTCCTGGGAGCCTACTACAAATGAGGAGCAGGAAGAAAAATATAAACTCAAAAGTTATGAGACGTTTGCACCCAGTAAGTCAGCATCTTTTAGGTAAATACTCTGACTTTTAGAGCCCTCTCACACACACCTCTACTAAGACTGCTGTTCCCCAATATGGCAGTTGCATTGCAGAGGCCCCAATGGGCTTGTGAGTCTATGGAAGACCGCAGACTTGACGTCTACGGGGTGCCTTATGGATCACTGTTGGTCTCCCCTGAAGGAAAGCTGCCCTGGTTGATTCCTTGGGCCCCATATTAATTTCCTATTGCTACTGCAACAAATTACCACATACTTATGGGCTTCCCAGTGGAGCTAGTGGTAAAGAACCCACCTGCCAGTGCAGGAGTCACAAGAGATGCAGGTTTGATCCTTCAGTTGGGAAGATCCCCTGGAGGAGGGCATGGCAACCCACTCCAGCGTTCTTGCCTGGAGCATCCCATGGACAGAGGGGCTTAGAAGGCCATAGTCCATGGGGTTGCAAGAGTTGGGACACGACTTAGGGACTAAATCACCACCACCACCATCCAAGATTTCAACCTGAGCAGAGGTGGGGCAATGACAGGGTGATCTCGTCACTTTCTTCTCTTAACCGCGCCTCTGCCTCCAGCTCACTGCTCTCACACGGTAGAGGGGGGGCCTGGTCTTCCTTCTCCTGTCTTCTGGGTTACTCCCTGTTCCTTGCTGAGAAGGTGTTTGTCCTGCCCCATAACCCAGAGCCAGAAATGGTGTGGGGGAAAACCACTGGTAATGAGAAAACATAGAACATTGTCTTTGTTTCAGGGAGCATTTGAAATTACATTTGTAATAATTGCTTTAATGCTTTATGTTGGCTAAATAATATTGATTGTCTGTAATGACTACATAATATTCCTTCTCACAAAGAGACATTTTTAAGAACCATAGTTGTGTGACGAATATATAAACAGTGCACAGTTACCATTTTCTGTCTGAATTTTTTTCTTTAGGATAAATAACTTGGAATTAGTGCATTAAGAGGATAAGAATTTATAATTCTTGAACTATGTTGTCAAATTGTTTCACAAAAAAGGTTATTCCTGTTTACACTGAGAGCTGTGGTAGAGGCATATGCACAATTCCCATGTGGTTTTCAGCAGAGAATCTCATCATTTTTAAAATGTTGGGATAATAATAATAACAAGGAAGTATACTAAGTCTTATTCTGAGCCACATGGTGTCTCAACAGTTGTCATATCTAGCGAAGGCATGCATAAAAATACATTATGTGCTCACAGTGCCCCCATGTCATATTTTTACTTTATTTAACAAGCGAAAAACCTGAAGCAAGGAGAGTAGCAATTTTTCCAGGTTCATACAGCTAAAACATTAAGTAATTTCATAAATGCTTTAAATTTAATTTATTTGTAGCTTAGTTGGATATTTTTCTACATGCATTCTAACTCTTAAGCAAGTCTTGCCAAGGGTTTCACTGTTTTTTTTTGTTTGTTTGTTTTTCAACAAAAGGATGTGAGCTTTTTATATAATATATGCTAAGCTTTTGGCTGTTATTTTGTGATAGATATTTTCACAGTCTATTTTTAATAACTTTTTATATGTTTAGTCTACCTGCTATGCTAAAAATATGATTCATATAGCCTTTCCCTGGCACTTTGTTTAAAAGAAGAAATATAAGGGGAAATCTCATAGACCAGTTTCTAAAAAAAAAATCCTACTGAGACTTCCTAATACTAAAAATTACAGGTAATATCCAAAAGGACATTTCATCACATATAACATTAACTTTAATTTATATCACCTAGCATGCAATGAGCCATATTTCTAGCAGTGGCTAAGCTGTTGCCAGGTTCTAAATTAGTCCCCTTATGGAAGCTGCATTAACTCCTTCAAGACTGGAGCACTGCAGCAGTGGGTACAGACCCTGCCTTAGCAATGGCAGGGAGGCTGAGTTTGCTGGAGAGAGCAAGGCCTCAGGCATGGTCACTGGACGTCTGCCATCCCGCCAGGTTGCGTGCCTCCTGGGCGAAACGCAGGGGTTGCTCTCAGTTCAGCCATGACTGGCAGCGTGGCTGGTTGGCCAGGGGACTCATCAACACAATACATGTCTAAGAGCTAAATGGATGTAGGAAGCTTGACAAGGTCCTGATCTGTTCTTGGCAGAATGATAAAATGTGTAAACTTTGCTTATCCGACTACACAGCCTCTCTCACTGTTTCCTTTGCCCCCTCCTACACCATCAATTTTCCCATCTCTGCTGCCAAACTTCTGCTGCATCCACGCTCCTACCTCGCTCATCAAATCTCAGCTCCAGAACTGAGCCGAGCATCATTTTTCCAATCAGAATATTTATTTGTACCTATTATGTGCTAGCAGTTGAAACTACAATGACCATCAGTTATTGAGACACAGTCCCTGCCCTGACGCTGACACTTGACTTCTTAGTGTGAATTTGGTCTATGAGCATTCTCAAAAGTACTTGGATTTAAGCCTTATTTCTTGTAAATTTAAATTCATGTATCAGCAATTAGATGCTGGTAATAGTTTAAGTGATAAAAGAGCCTTCCTGTTGCCTCTCAAATCCTCCCCCTCTCCCTCCTTCCCTCTCCCTACTGTCTCCCATATTATACCCCGAGACACATTCTCAATACTTCTATTGAGACTTCACAACTCCAGTGTTTTCTAATTTGCTCTGGGAAGAAGATTGAATTGAGTGTCAACTTCACCATACTACTTATCCAATGAAAAAATCAATAATAAAATGCTTTTCCAAGGTAAAATTTGCTTTGCATAAAAATGAGGAATATCTAAATGAAAGCAGAGAGAGAACACCACGCTAGGAAATACATTTTGAAACTACACACACAGTGAATAACTTATGATGCGACAGACCGTTCTAACCTTTATCTTCAGAAGGGAGCAATTACTCACAGCCACGTGGTGTAGATGAAGTATCATTACTCACTTGTGAAAGCGAACATGTAAATGTCACTGCAGGCACTAATATTCATGTAATATCACCCTACTTTTAATAGGATATTTGCGCTGATACAGTTAGTAAATTTAAAAAGATGTTATTTGCATGCATTGAAGAACCTGTTTTACTACAAAGAAAAAGAAAGAAATAAAAATATGAAAAACATGAACAAGGATAGTAGAGAAACACACAAAATGTAGGAAAGAAACAGATCATAAAATTCTACTGAATGGGTGGTAACTCTAGGTGTTTTTACATGAATTACCTCACTTCCTATGTATTTTTATACCATTGAAATAAGCATTTTCATTCTCTGTGTTAGTCACTTCTCCAGAGAAGCCAAAAGAGAACCAAAATTATATATATATGTATGTAGGTAGGTATGCACGTATGTATATATATATATATATATATAGTATATATATATAGGTAGGTAGGTATGCACATATGTGTATATATATATATATACACGTATAGGTAGGTAGGTAGGTATGCACGTATGTATATATATAGTATATATATATAGGTAGGTAGGTATGCACATATGTGTATATATATATATATACACGTATAGGTAGGTAGGTAGGTATGCACGTATGTATATATATAGTATATATATATAGGTAGGTAGGTATGCACATATGTGTATATATATATATATACACGTATAGGTAGGTAGGTAGGTATGCACGTATGTATATATATAGTATATATATATAGGTAGGTAGGTATGCACATATGTGTATATATATATATATACACGTATAGGTAGGTAGGTAGGTATGCACGTATGTATATATATAGTATATATATATAGGTAGGTAGGTATGCACATATGTGTATATATATATATATACACGTATAGGTAGGTAGGTAGGTATGCACGTATGTATATATATAGTATATATATATAGGTAGGTAGGTATGCACATATGTGTATATATATATATATACACGTATAGGTAGGTAGGTAGGTATGCACGTATGTATATATATAGTATATATATATAGGTAGGTAGGTATGCACATATGTGTATATATATATATATACACGTATAGGTAGGTAGGTAGGTATGCACGTATGTATATATATAGTATATATATATAGGTAGGTAGGTATGCACATATGTGTATATATATATATATACACGTATAGGTAGGTAGGTAGGTATGCACGTATGTATATATATAGTATATATATATAGGTAGGTAGGTATGCACATATGTGTATATATATATATGTAGGTAGGTAGGTATGCACGTATGTATGTATGTATAGACAGAGGCAGAGAGGGAGGGAGACAGAGACAGAAAAAGAGAGGCTTGTTTAAGGAACTGGCTTCTGTGGGGATTGTCAAGTCTAAAATCTAAAGGGTCAGCCAGCAACCTGGAAAATCCGACNGTATATATATATAGGTAGGTAGGTATGCACATATGTGTATATATATATATGTAGGTAGGTAGGTATGCACGTATGTATGTATGTATAGACAGAGGCAGAGAGGGAGGGAGACAGAGACAGAAAAAGAGAGGCTTGTTTAAGGAACTGGCTTCTGTGGGGATTGTCAAGTCTAAAATCTAAAGGGTCAGCCAGCAACCTGGAAAATCCGACAAGTTGATATTGTCTGAAGTCTTGAGTCTGAAGGTTGGAAACTCAAGTAAAATTTCTATGTTGCAGTTGGGAGGGAAAAATTGTTCTTTTTTTGAGATGTCATTCTTTTCTCTTAAGGTTTTCAACACATTGAATGAGGCCCACCCATGTTATGCAGAGTAATCTGCTTTACTCAGAGTGTACTGATTGAAATATCAATTACAGCAACATCTAAATGGGGTTTTCACCAAACAGCTGGACACTGTGGGCTAGACAAATTGACACATAAAATGAGCCCTCACACTACNAATGAGGCCCACCCATGTTATGCAGAGTAATCTGCTTTACTCAGAGTGTACTGATTGAAATATCAATTACAGCAACATCTAAATGGGGTTTTCACCAAACAGCTGGACACTGTGGGCTAGACAAATTGACACATAAAATGAGCCCTCACACTACCACAATTAGAAATGGGAAAATAAAATCACAGATGTTAGTAACTTATCCAGAGGAACAGAGAAATTGTGGCTGCCTGGAAAGGAGCACAGTACACTCTGGAAAAATATCTACATATGCATCTCAGCTACAACAGTTACCAGCTGGGAAAACTTGGGGAATGAACACTTCTGTGCCTTAGTCCTTCCACCTATAAAGGAGATTATTGGCATACTTTTTGTGGTTGTTTTAAGGGCTCAGTGAGATAATGCGTTTGGAAAATATGCATGGAATATAAACAGGCCCCCAGTAAACATTCCGTTCAGTTCAGGTGCTCAGTCGTGTCCGACTCTTTGTGACTCCATGAAATTGCAGCACGCTAGGCATCCCCATCCATCACCAACTCCCAGAGTTCACTCAGACTCATGTCCATCGAGTCAGTGATGCCATCCAGCCATCTNTTGGGAAGATCCCCTGAAGTAGGAAGTGGCAACCCACTCCAGTATTCTTGTCTGGAGAACCCCATGGACAGAGGAGCCTGGCAGGAGCTACAGTCCATGGGGTCGCCGAGAGTCAGACACAACCGAGCATCTAACACTTTCACTTTGATGCGTTCCTTTATGTATATATCTTTATTCACACACACATATATTCTTTTCCATGATGGTTTATCCCAGGAGTTTGGCAGCTGTTTGTTTTTCAAACTGGAACTGAAATAAACCTACCTGTTGTATCTGGCTGTGGGAGCACCTTATTGAGAATGGTCCCCCTCCCCTTGACATTGGTGGAGAAGAAACTGGCTCATTTGTCCCCAAAATCCACACGCCTGGCCCGCTCTATCCCTGCGGGTTCAGAAGCACAGTGGAGTGACAGACAGGGCCGGGACTGTTTGAGGGCTGGTGCCTTATCTGAGATGACATCTTAGCTGGCTGGTGTATGTCTGTGTTGCATGTTAATGTCCTTACCTGACCAAATTACCACTGCTGTTTGTTTTTAATTTTAAAGAAGTGTAGTTGATTTACAATGTTATGGTGATTTCTTCCAAGCAGCAGAATGATTCAGTTATACATATAGGTCATTTTCCATGTTCTTTTCCATGACAGTTTATCACAGGATTTTGACTATAGTTCCCTCCTTTGCTGTTTTAATGAGGCACTTAAGCAAAAAAAGTGAAAGTGTTAGTTGCTCAGCCGCAACTGCATGGGCTGCAACCCACCAGGCTCCTCTGTCCGTGGGATTCTCCAGGCAAGAATCCCAGAGTGGGTCGCCATTCTCTTCTCTGGGAGATCTTCCCAACCGGCGCTACTCTAAATGTGACGGCATATTGTGACTTGTTTAAGCCTTTGCCGTGGGGCCTTATTGCCTCGCTCCACGCCTCAGAGGCCGCCCTTATGACCACCACATTGCTCTGTTGGCCCAGTCTTTCTTGAGTGTGTGGCCTTGGGGTCTGGAAGCATCCACACCCTCTTTACCATGCCAATGGTCCCCATGCTGTGGGAAGTGGGTGGGTGCCCTGCCTGGAAATGGTGTGGTTCCAGCTCCCCCTGCTGGTGGGTGTGGGAATTGCTCTGACAGCAGCTCCTCTCTGGCTTGGCTCTGTATTCACAGCAACCCCCCCACAACTTTCCCCCCAGATTCTTCTTCTGATTGACATTGAGCAGTCCTACATCAACACCAACCACGAGGACTTCATTGGATTTGCCAAGTATGTATTTTTCAAGACAGCAGCTGGTGGGGCAGCACCAGTGTCCCCCATCAGAGTCAGGCCCTGAGAGAGGCAGTTGAACGGGATTCCCCCAGTGGGCCAAGGCCCGAGGGTCTCTCTGTCCAGGGTCCCTGGGTGGAGCGAGGGGCCATTGGAGAACATCTGGAAGTTTTCCTAGGCTAACAGCAACCTCCAGTCTTGTCCCCAGTGCACCTCTGGTGGAACACCCCCATGGTTAGTATAAGGACGAAAGGACAGCCCTGACCAGACCCTTCAGAAGAGGGCAAGACTAACCAGTGTTCAATGCTTCCCTTCCTGCAGGACTTCTCAGAGCCTTTTATCAACTCGCATGCAGCTTTCCCAGGCTCCCCCATACTCAACTGGGTCCTTTCCCTTAGCATCTCAGGGGCTCAGGCCTCCAGAGCCTGCCCTTTAGGAAATGTTGCCAGGATTTGCATGGCTTCTGTTCACATGCTGTAGATTGAAAACCAGAACCTTCCAGGGCACCCAGACAAGGGCCCTGAGCAGGGAGCTCTGATGTCTGCAGAATGGAAGACTACATGCTGGTGGCCTCTGGGCCCTTGCCTCAGCAAGCTTGCGTGTCACACAGGTTGTTCTGATGGCTCACGAAAGTCTTTCCAGAGCCTAGTAAGATAACACGTGGCTGATAGCCAGCCTCCTTGTATCTGTTTAGCAAATATTGCTGGTGTACTTTCTCTATGCTAGGCCCTGTGCTACAGCGGGGAACAAGCATAGACCCAGGTCCCCACCCTTAATGGAAGGTCCTGTGGCAGAGATGGACCTGCACCCAGGCAGTTAAGATATGGTGTGGTCAGGCCAGGGTAGGGACTGGGCATGGCCCATGGGAGTCCAGAGGGTAGCCCTGTGGCCTGGCCTCAGAGATACAGGGAGGCTTCTTAGGGAGTCAGGCCCTGCATAGCCCAGACTTGGGCTGGCAGGCTGGGTAAGAGGGTCTTCCCGTCCAGGTGTCTGCTGGCATTTATCAGTGCACTCAGCTCTTCTCTTGTGGGCACATGCTCGGTGAGTGGAATGAATGAATGAATGAGTAGATGAGTGAACTGGGGGCGTTATCAGAAGGTGGTCCCCCAGCCCAGATGAGCTGAGGGTCTCCTGCTGCACTGTCCCTGCTGGGGGAGAATTGGGGGCCCTAGCCGGGGGCTGCCCCTCAGGCTGGGCTGAAAATGCCAGTCCCCCTCTTCGGGTTGCTGCTGTTCTCCTCACTTTGATGTCTCTGCTTCTCACACTTCATCCACAGTTCCTTCTCACAATCTCTCGTGTTTTTCCTTTGACCACTTCACTCTTTCCTCTGGATGCCTGGGCCTTCCCACTTCCCCCAGCTGTTACTATACTGAGCAGCTGGTGACCGGGTGGGTATTGCCTGCCGTGTGCCTTTTCCCTGGTGTGTGAACGGGGGCCGACCTGGCTGGGGGCGGGGCCCAGGGTGCCTGGCTTCTCCCAGCCCAGGCCCCAGCCCTGGGTGGGATGTCTCAGGGGCTCCCGGAATAGCTATGGAGCATTGTGCGGGGCCTTTGGACGAGGATTTGGGCCTTGCCCTTTCAGAGTTCACAGGCTGGGAGCACGCTGTTAAGCCAGTTCTCATAGGGCGATGAGATGTGGGAAGGAGGGCAAGTGGAGGGGCTGTGGGAGAGGAGACCTTCCCAAAGGAGTCATGATAGCCAGGTGATGGGGATGGAGGGGGCCAGAGAGCAGTGAAGATAGGGAAGGATGCCTCAGAAGTGCAAGCACGGGGAGGCCAAGGCCTCATTGCCAGAGGGGCCTGCAGGCCAAGGGCAAGACTTTGGACTTTCCCTGTGACCCTCCTGTGCACACATGCGTGCATGCACACGTGCTGAGGCAGTGGCAAATCTCTGATTGGGTGAAGGCAATTGAAAAAGGCAGCCAAGGGGGCTGCCAGGCATGGGTGAGACCTAGGAAGCCCTCAGGAAGTAGTGTATCTGGGACCTCAGCATCACGCAGACACTGAATGGCTTAGTTTTATGTCTTCAGACACCACTGATTAACCTTCTTGTGCTTAGAAGTTCTGGTGTGCTTTCTCAGTGTCCTCTAAACACTTAAAATAGGGCCAGAGAAAAAGTCATTATATTAGTAGTAAATATATTGAACCATAGTCTGATCTCCTAGGCTGGGCGGCCCTGTGCTGGAACTGTTCAGGACCTGATGCTGAGTCAGGGATAGGAGGAGAAAGCAGGAAGAAGCCTCAAGTTTAACCCCCAAACACTGAAAGTATTTTGAGGCCAGCATGGCTACCTCCCAGCTGCCTGGGAATCCAGCCTCCCATAGCCCCTCTTGGAGGCTTCAGGACCCAGTGACTTTCAGCAATAGCTGGCACCTTCAAGAGTGGCCAAGATCAGGGCTGAGAAGTCATGGTTTAACTCACTACATGTTCTTGTTCATTCCACAAGCCTGCACTCTTTCTTTGGGCAGCCCTTTGTACACAGGGGGTTTCTTTCTACCTCTGCCCAGAGCTTGTCTCTTGGCTTCCTTTAGGGAGAGAACCCTAACGGGGCCACAGGGCCTTTTGCCCCTTGTCCCTCTCGCTCCTCATCGCTCTGGGTGTTCCGCCGCATAAACCCTCTCTGTTTTCTCGGTTTCAGTGCCCAGCAGAGGAGCACGCAGCTGAATAAGAAGAGAGCCGTCCCCAACCAGGTATTTACCCCACTGTGGCCTGCAGCTCCTCCCTTGAGGGTGGGAGGGCACTCAAGGACCACCAAGCCCAGCGATGGCGCCTGGCTCAGAGCCTGTCCCGCCAGAACCCCCCACCCCACCCCACTCCCAGCCTCTCATGTCCACTTAGGTTTTGATAATTTGGGAAATGGATCTTTGAGTGCAGCTGTGGCAGGGTCTGGGGGAAAACTGCTCACATGCAGCAGGCCCTATCTGCCATCCAAGGCCATGGCTAGAACTTGACACTGAGGAGAGAGGCCACCCAGTCTGCCTGGTGTCTGCAGGAAAACTGGGTTCCTGCCCCAGCCCCAGAGACTCGGAGGCTCTGCGAGAGGGCTAGGAGTGGGCAGGGAGGCTGGTTGTGATCAGCAGTTCTGGAGCACCTGGAGGTGCTTTCAGCCTCGTATCTGGGGAAACCCAGAACCATTTGAGGGATTCTCTGCCTCGATGTCATACTCTAACCAGAGGCCTTGTGAAATAAGGATAGCTTTATATATGCCAGTATCAAGTGGCCTCCCCTTTTTTTTCCCCTGCTAAAGAAAACACATTATCTTTGCAAAAATTTCTGCCAGTGTCCCCTGCCTTCTCCACACCGGGTGGGGGGGGGGGTGGGGGTGCTGCTGTTCATCACGCACGATGACAGAGCCCCCTGGAAAGAAGGGGTGTAACCACTGCATGACTTTTTTTGCGCTTGCCGTAAGTAATTCATATGTTGTTGCTTTTTCGTTTTGGGAGATGATAATGAATTAAATATTAACACCGTGAATATAATTAATAGCATGTAATTTTTTTTCTTTTGCTGTTTTCTCTCCCCTTGCTCTTCTCTCTCCTCGTTTTTGTGCTTTTCCTGCTTTTTCTCCATCCCCTCACGTCCCTTACGTCTCTTTTCTTCCGCCTGCTCTTCTTTGATTTACCCACAACCCTAACTTTGCATTTTCAAAGGGGGAGATCTTGGTAAGTACTCACTTAGTGTGGTAGCAAATGTTAGAGAACTTGGTGGTGGTGGAGATGCTGCCACCCTATAATATTCCACCCCCCTAAAAAAAAAAACAACACACACACTAAAAATCCAGCTAACCTAAAAAAAAAAAAATTCCCTGCCATGGCCACTGCATGCCAGACTTGTGTGGCCCTGGGCGTGAGCTGACTCACACAGACACTAACCTGCCCACTGCCTGCCTCCAGCACCCACTCCTCCAGCCCGTTCTGGACACATTTTCCTCATTTCCTGTAGGTCAGGGATGGCAAATACTCAGCTAACACCCCAGGCCTTCCTCCCATCACACCTCTGGCCAGGGAAGATTTTGTTCAAGCCCTGCTAGAGAGCTTGTTCTTGCCACTGCCACTGCTGTTTGCAGACCACACCCTGCAGAAATGTCCCCCGCCTGCACTCAAGGCAGACATTACTAATCGGTCCAGCACTCTTTCCCTCCTGCCTATCCCCTCTAATGTGCCTCTGGCAGACATCACTAATCAATCCTGGCTTTTTTTTTTTTTTTTTTTTGGGAAGCATGTGACAGATATGATGAACTAGTTAAGGAATTTTTTCTTGCCCCATGTGATAGCTTTGCACATGACACCCCTCCCGTCCCCATGACAGACATGGCTAATCGGTTGGGGGACTGTCTCCTGGATGCTGCCAATCTCTTCCTGCCTCCACAGCAGATATGATGACTGATTAGGCTGTTCCTCTTGCCCCCATCTGTTTGCTGATGGTAGACATCACTAATTGATCCTAGTATCCTTTTCCCCTGTGCCCAGAGTGCCACCATGGATTGGTGAATAGTATTTGCCATCCCTGTTTTAGGTATCACTTCCTGTCTGTGTGTGGCCCAGCCCAGACCAGCAGTGAGCAGGCACTGCTCACATCTGAGAGCTGAGCTCTTTTCAAGGTGCCTGCCCTTTGGGCAGCTCTCCACCCTGGAGATCATGGCTTGGGCCAATGGCCCTCACTGAGCCTTCCTTTTCCCAGCTACTCTCCCACCACACTGAGCAGGCCCTATGGCTGCCCCGCTGGTGATCCCAGGGCCTTTTAAGTAGCTGAGCTGACCCTGTGTCTGAAAGATCCAGAAAGACCCCAAAGCTTGGCATAGTTGGCATGGCCACAGGAGGAATGTATCGTCCTTGGACCCTTGGTTCCTGCTTTCCCTGTGTGTCACAACCCCCCCGCCCCTAGTCCCCTTTGAACTTGAATGATTTCCTTCCTCCAGACAGACCAGGGCCATGTTTCTCTCCACACCCACACCCTGAGAGGTTTAGTCATTCTTTTCCTGCCAGATTCCACACCCCCAGCCATGAAGCCCAGCTCTGCCCTGTACATGGCTGTGGCACCTGGATCTCCCAGCCACGATTCTCATCCCTGCCCAGACCTCTCACCTGGGAGGAGGTGGGCTCCGCTACCCCGCTTGCCTGCTGCCCATGCCACCCCTGGCAGCCTTTCCTTCTGCCCCCAGCAAGCCTGTGCCCTGCAGCATGGGAAGCCTGCCTGCTTCTCTGTTTCCCCAGCTGACCCTAGTCCTGCACCCCTCCTTTTTCTGAGCCCAGTCCCTTCAGCACAAATCTCTTGGATAGAAGTCCCGATCGCCCCTTCTTGCTCTAGACTCAGCACCTATGTCTGCCACCAGCAGCTTGCTCCTCCCCAGGGGGTGGGATTTTTGTCTCTGAGTCCTCTTGGGCTCCTGCACAAGCAATTCTCAGGGTGGCTCGAGGGCAGAGGGACTTGGGGGCACAGTGCTTCTCCAGACCCTAAGGCTCAGATATGCCATTCCCAACATGGCCACAGCCCTTGCCACATGCCCCAGAGCCGGTCAGGGGCCCCATCTGCTGGCCCTGACCTCAGCTGACCAAGGGTGGAGGCAGGCAAGCCAGGCCACAGAGAGGGAGGGGGAGAGGCCCATCTGCCCCCTTGGGGACAAGTCTGGGCCTAGGAGTGCAAGAGCCTCGCCAGGTGAGAGTATCTTCTCTGGAGAGCACCCAGCAAACATGGCCTCTGCCCCCGTCTTCCCCCCACCTATCAGTCAATGGGTGAAGTTTAGAAGCACCCACTCTGTGTCTGGGCTAAGACAAGACAGGCCTCACACTCCCCCTGGGGAGAGGGTTGTTGTGGACAGACCCCCACGCAGCTCCGGAGCTGGGCCTGGTTGCCAGATGCAGGGGTTCCTTCCTGGGTCCTGTGTGGGATGGCCCTGGGCCTGGGTCTGGAGACCGGCTGTCCCACTGCGCCTGGGACTGAGGGTGCCCCGGGACTGTTATGCTCAGCCTAGGGGCCTCCTGGGTAAACCAAGGTGAGTCGGTCACCTTGTTGCCAGGAAGGAAACCGAGACCTTGTTGGGGCTGACAGTCTCTGCCTGCTCCCTGGTGGCCACAAGACTCCCAGGTGCTGTCTCGTCATCCTAGGGATAGAATAGTCCATACCCTGGGCCGTAGCAACGGCTGCCAGGTGGCTTCTCACGGGTCACAGCCTAGGCAGGGACATATCTGCGGTGCAGGGGTCCCTGGGTGCTCTGTGGCTGCCTCTGCCTTCATGGTCCCTGAGGCTCAGAGCTCACTTCCAGGTGGCCTTGTGACAAAGTGGTGGCCCTAGGGACAGGGCAGAGTAGACAGGGTGAAGGCCTTCTTGAGATCCATCTGCAGGGGAAGCATGGGAGCCTCACCCCACCCTTGGGGGGCAGAGTGCTCTCTCTCCCCAGCCACTCGCAGCCCACCTCCTGCAGCTTAGCTGTCTGTCATTGCCTCGGCCTCAGGCATCCCCACCCACCCCTCCTCATGCTTCCCACTGCCGCAGGGTCCCCAGTCCAGAGTGGTGGGGGGCTCCAGCCCACAAGTGCCTGCATGGCCCAGAGACCATGAGAGTGTGCCCCCCACACACCAGGCTAGCCGCCTGCCTTTAGCTGTCAGGTGAGTCCCTCACACAGGCCTGGGTTCTGCCCCCTGCTCAGATGACAGCTGCAGCCAGAGGGGAGCCCTGTCGGGTTCTTCCAGCCCAGGACCTGCATGTCCCAGTCAGAGAAAAGTGGGACCACATGATGGAAGCAAAGTGTGGGGCCTGATCCCGGGCAGGTCTCCTGGGCTCAAGCCCTCTGGGTGGAGGCATTCCTTCCTCCTGGTGTTCTGGAAAGAGCACCTGGGGGAGGGGAGCTCTGGGGCAGGGCCTAGCCTGACCTCCTGGTCAGAACAGGACCCTGCGCCCGCCGAGTGCTTGGGTGAGCTGGCCAGTGGCGACCAGCCTCTGCCAATTGTCCCCTGAAAGGAGAGAAAGAACCGTTCCATTGCCCAGCAGTCCCTACAGCTCCCCATCAACGGCTGCCTTCCCGGGGACGCGAGGGGCAGGGCCCAGGGGGTCCCTAGTACCCGTGTCTCACCAAGGCAAGGCTGATTCCTTCAGTGTCACATCTCTTCCTACAGGTGACACGGCCCACCCATAAACCTGGGATCCCCCTCCCCAGGCTCCTTCTAGCTGGGCGTACCTTTTGCCACCTGTGCTAGTTTAATCTAACCCCATGGGCAGAGGGGCCCCCCAGGGACCCAGCTCCCCAGCAGCCCAGGGCCTGTGAGTCAGTCCACGTCTGTCCATCGAGGGCCCCACCTTGGTTTCCAGTGGGTAGTGCTTGGGGCAAAGCGGAGTGGAGTTGGGTTGCCTGGCTCTGGGTTGGAGGTTTCTCTGCCATGGTGGCCTGGTTTTTCTGCCTTGCTGGGACTGGGGGCAGGCCGGGCTGGGTGGTGGCTTGGTCCCCTGCTGAGCCTGGCTGGCCCTCCGTCCTCCCCAGGTGATCCGCAGGGGCTGGCTAACTATCAACAACATCAGCCTGATGAAGGGCGGCTCCAAGGAGTACTGGTTCGTGCTGACGGCCGAGTCACTGTCCTGGTACAAGGACGAGGAGGTGAGTGGCTGGCTGGGTGGGGTGGTCAATGGGTGCTCTTCCCACCTCCTGCCTCCGGGTGGCGCTCTCTCAATTTACTGTGGATTAGGAAAAGGCAGCTTAAGTGCCCCTGTAATTAAGATGGTATCAGCCAGGTCGGGAGGGTGTGCAAAAGGCTCTGTGCCTCCTATCCCAGCCCCTCACAACCCACTGTGGGGTCAGGCCTGATGGGGGCTGGGCTCCCTGAGGAAAAAAGGGACATGGGGGAGGGGGAGCCAGCCACAGGCTCCAAACTGGTCCTAATCTCCAACAGCACGGCAAGGGGGGCTCTCAGAGGGGGCACAGACTTAGGCCAGGGACTCAGATTCACGACCAGGCCCTTAGCTCCTCTGGGCCTCAGTTTTCCCATCTGTGAAGTGGGGCAGAATGGTCCTTGCATCTGTAAGGTGCTCCGTCCCATGTCTGTCTTGAGATTATTCCGTATGGCCTCATCCTAAAGGATGAGGGAGGCCTCTGGGAATAGCAGCAGGATTAGTAAGCACCAGGAGCGGGTCGCACACTGCCTGTGGGCCTGTGGCCAGGGCTGTGAGTGAGTGCAGCCCCTGCTGATGCAGGCTCCGTGGCCTGGGCCACCGTGCTTCTCTCCTGTCCCTGGAGAGGTGCAGAGGCTCTCCTTGTTGTCAAGGTGATGTTAGGTGGCCATCGTTTGGGATCTGTGACAGAGGCCCCAGATGAAGGTACTTACAGAGATGGTGTGTTTCTTCCCCACATCCCTGTGAGCTCTGCACCCCTGCACTGTGAGGCTGTCCGGGGCCCAGGCTCCACCTGCCCCGTTGCCACGTTAACACATAGTTCCTCCCTGTGGTCCCAGACGGCTGCCCCACGCCCATCGCCATACGGCCCTGATATCGCTCTGCTCACATGCCCGTGAATCTTATCATACGACTGCTGTATGTTTAGTTCACATGGGATGGCACAGCCTCCAAAGTGCCCTTGGAGGAGAAGCTGGGCATCTCTGATCAGCCCTGGAGATGCCCCACCTGGCTCTCCTCCCTTGGGGGTTCTGGGATGACACCCCATGCCTGGGCCTCACTGGCAGCTGCTTGACCCCACCCCAGCTGTGTGTATTTCCACCCAGGCTCAGAGAGGAGGCAGGTAGAACTTGAGCTCTCTTGGGGCCCGTGGGAGAGCCCTCTCTTGTTTATGAAGCCCTTGCCCCATGCCAGGTTCACTGGCTAGGGGAGCCCGCCATGGTCCCCTGGAGAAGGCATTCTCTTCCTCCCCTTTCTCCTCAGTCAATACTCACATTCCTTTCGTGAGGTAAGGAAACTGAAGCTCTGAGCAGTGACTTGCTCCCGTGTCACAGCGTGGGGAAGAGTCCCTGTGTGGTGGGTGCGGGGTGCAGGCTCCCCGACCCTCAGCCCCTCAGCCCCACGCCTGGATGGTTCCCAACTGCCCAGACCGGAAGCAGTTCTGACGGGAGGAGGGTGTTTGAGGAAAGAACGTCATCACCCCACTCCCCTTGAGGCCCGAGACTCACTGCTGGGATGCTGCGAAGCCTTGGGAGGCCCGAGTCCCCGGGGGGACCCTGTGTGGGTGGCTGCTTCTCCACCT
>SJYV01040924.1:0-13164 GCA_006410875.1 Neotragus pygmaeus | reverse complement strand
CATGTTGATGTGTGGCAGAATCAATACAATATTGTAAAGTAATTAGCCTCCAATTAAAATAAATAAATTTAAATTTTAAAAAAGTACAGGCAACAAAAGAAAAAATAAGTTGCACTTCACCAAAACTAAAAAAATTTTGTATATCAAAAGACATTATCACAAAAGTGAAAAGACAACCTTCACAATGGGAGGGAATATTTGCAAATAGTTAAGAAAAGCTATGATAAACCCAGACAGTGTATTAAAAAACAAAGCATCACTTTGCCGACAAAGGTCCATATAGTCACATACAGATGAGCTATTTGGACCATAAAGAAGGCTGAGCGCTGAAGAATTGATGCTTTCAAATTGTGGTACTGGAGAAGACTCTTGAGAGTCCCTTGAATGGTGAAGAGATCAAACCAGTCAATCCTAAAGGAAATCAATCCAGAATATTCACTGGAAGGACTTACGCTGAAGCTGAAGCTCCAGTATTTGGCCACCTGATGCAAAGAACTGACTTATGGCTCTGATGCTGAGAGAGATCGAGGGTAGGAGAAGGGCGTGGCAGATGATGAGATGTTTGGATGGCATCACTGACTCAACGGACATGAGTTTAAGCAAACTCAGGGAGATAGTGAAGGACAGGGAAGCCTGGTGTGCTACAGTTCATGGGGTCGCAAAGAGTCAGGCATGACTTAGAGACTAAACTACAAATCTGATATGGGTTTAGATTCAGAATATATTAAGAACTCTTACATTTCAACAACAAAAGGAAAACAGCACAATTAAAAACTGAACAGACACCCACAGAAGATACACAAATGGCCAACAAGGACATGAAAATACACTCAACATCAGCATCATTAGAGAAAAGCAAATCACAACTACAGTGAGATTTCAGTGTACACCAGAATGGCTATAACAATAATTTTTAGAAAATTACACATGTGGGGAAGGATGTGCTGACTGAAATATAAAATGGTGTAGCTGCTATGGAAAACGTTGAAAATTTCCTCCAAAAGTTAAATATAGAATTACCAAATGATCCAGAATTCCCACTCCTATGTTTATACCCAAAAGAGTTGAAAACAGATACTCTTGCCTGGAAAATTGTATGGACAGAGGAGCCTGGTGGGCTACAGTCCATGGGGTCACAAAGAGCCAGACACGACTGAGCAGCTGAGCGCTGGCCACAGAAGAATACTTGTACATGAGTGTTCATAGCAATGCTAGAGATAACTGCCAAAAACATTTAAATACCCACCAACAAATGAATGGATGGACAAAAGTGGTACACCCATGCAATAGAATATTATCCAGCCACAAAATGGATTAAATGCTGCTACATGGATAAACATTGAAAACATTATGCTAAGTGTAATAAAAGAAATCAGAAACAAAGTCACCTATTTTTCATTTCACATGAAATGTTAAGAATACACAAATTTATAGCAATAGAAAATTGTTTAGTAATTGTCAGGGACTGGGGTGGAGGAAAGAATAGGGGGTGGTCAAAATGTTTTGAAACAGAATAAAGGTGACTGCTGCATAGCATTTTAAATGTACTAATGGCCACAAAATTGTACACTTTAAAATCCTTAATTTTATGTTACGTGAATTTCACCTCAATTAAAGTAAAAGACATGAGTAAAATAATAGATTAGGAGATGACAAAGAGAGAAGTTATGTTCCAAAATAGTCATTGCGCACCACTAGAAGTTTCTAGGATACCAATTTATCACTCTGAAAATTGATAAAGAGGAAAATTAAGCATCAATCTTGCCTTTCTGGTATGAATACTTCATGGTAAATCCACAGTCCTGGTCATATGGAATAGCTCTTCCAAACAGAACTCAAACTAATAATTTCAGAAGAATTGAAGAACCAAAAGTCAGCATCTTATTAAAAAATCTATTCTGATCATTCCATGGATATTAAAATTATTAGGTGGAAGATCGATGAGGAAATTTACATGGAGGAGTTAGAGCATCACCATTTGAAATCACAAATCCATCAACATCATGAGAAGTGAGAGGAACAGTCATTATATACCTCATGATAGAATGTAGTATAAAGAACTCAGCTTCACCCATGAAGTATTCATGCAAAACAGACCAATCTGAATCTACTCAGCCTTCAGACTTCATGACAAGCCTGCAGCTACTTGGGAAACAGGAGAGCAAACTAAATAAGAGCCGAGAAAGCAATTCAGCTGAAATCAGAATACAGGGCATTCTCACAAAGACATTGACAGGGTTTCTTCAACTAGTCAGTGTGAAATTAGAAATCCATGACATGAGACAGGGAGGGACCTATTCTAGATTTAGAGAGACAAGAGATATAGAATTCATACGCACTATACAGAATCTGCTTCCGCTGGGGTTCAAATGAGCCAATCAATAACATAATTTTTCAGACAAGGAAATTTGCACATGGACTGGAATTAAATTAATAAATTGGTGTTTGTTTGATAAAATATGATAATAATATGGTAGTTATGAAAGGTGAGGTTCTTTATTAGGATGCTTATTGAAGTATTTAGGAGTGAAATGACACCATGTATGCAATTTGCTTTAAAATACTGCAATGAGGTACCATTTCACACCAGTCGGAATGGCTGCAATCCAAAAGTCTGCAAGCAATAAATGCTGGAGAGGATGTGGAGAAAAGGAAACCCTCTTACACTGTTGGTGGGAATGCAAACTAGTACAGCCACTATGGAAAATAGTGTGGAGATTCCTTAAAAAATTGCAAATAGAACTGCCTTATGACCCAGCAATCCCACTGCTGGGCATACACACCGAGGAAACCAGAATTGAAAGAGACACATATGTACCCCAATGTTCATTGCAGCACTGTTTATAATAGCCAGGACATGGAAACAACCTAGATGTCCATCAGCAGATGAATGGATAAGCAAGCTGTGGTACATATACACAATGGAGTATTACTCAGCCNGAAAGTTTATTGTAGGCTATAGAAATTAAAGTTTAAAAAGTAATAAAGAACTTATTTTTTAAAATGATAATAATAAAAATATATCTAGGAATTTTTCTGGAGCTGTGTGGTCAGTGTGGGGTCAGTATCAGGGTCAGTCCCTTTTTCTGGCTTGCACTTGTTCTCATCAACTATAGTTGTTCCTCAAATGTAGTCTTAGCTTAATGGCAAGGTTTTAATCTGCTGCACCTGTCACTTCAGGGGCAGTTACCCCTTCTTTACTTCTTTCTACTTCTATTGTTTACAAGTCTCTTTAGTGTCTAATCTCTGCCCTGACATGAGGAGGTGAGAGTGCCACTTATTCAGGCTCACTTGCTCAGTTATACTGTGGAGAGGGCGGGGCACTGCCAACAAACACCAGTGGCAAATGTAGGGATACAGTGGCTTGAAGTGGATAGATCACACTGGGGTTGGCACAGTCCAAGGTGACATGTAGTTCCCAGGTCCACACTGCTCAGGCTTCCTAGTGTGCCAGATACACACAGACAATACTTCTCATGCACCTCCCTTGTCCTAGCTGCTTTGCTCTCCAGGTGTACCATGAGGGCACAGGTACCAGGTGTGCCATGTGTCTCCTCAGGGTAGCTGGTCTCAGGCTATGACTCTCCTGGCTGATGCAAACCATCCAGGAACCCAGAAAGATGATTTGCTCACAGCTTGGTCTCTGGTGCTGAGATTGCAGTGGCCCCTTGCCTTCCACCTGCCTCTCTGCCTCCAGGGAGGGAGTACCATAGACCCCAGCTGTCTTGCTCTTCTTTGGTATTTGCTAAGCTGGGTTACTTTGTTCTGTGAGCATGCCAGAGGTCACTGTACAGTTTTAGAGACTTCCTGTGGGGAAGATCCTTTGTTTTTCTTTGTCTTTCTGGCGTTCCCACAGATTGGGTTGCTATGTCACATTAGGCCCCTCAGATTGTTCTCAGGGCACTGAAACATGGTCCTTACCTTAAGGACCTACCAAGCAGCCCACTTGCTGTGGGCAGACACTAGTGTGTGATTCACTTCTCTTCTGGCAATTGCAGTTCAGCACAAATTCTTTGGTGAATTTTTTTTTTTTTTTTTTTTTTTTTTTTNTCATAAAAAGGAATTCAATTTTGCTATTTGTAACAATATAGATGAACCTAAAGGGTATTAACTTACTGAAGTAAGTCGAACAAAAAAAGACAAATGCTGCAAATTAGCACTTAGTGGAGTCTAAAAAAAAAAAAAAGAGCAAATATAACAAAACAGAAATAGACAGATAAGAACAAAATTGTGGTTACCAATATACAATATAGAGAGGGAAAAGGAGAGGGACAAGGTAGCATTAGACTATTAAGAAGTACTAAGTACCAAGTGTAAAATAAATGAGTACAGGGTGATATATAATTATATATATATTGTACAGCACAGGATGAAAAGGGAGGGTGAAAAAACTGGCTTGAAGCTCAACATTAAAAAACTAATATGTAAAGAACAGACTTTTGGACTCTGTGGGAGAGGGAGAAACAAATCACTAGTCTAGGTTCGATACATGATACAGGATGCTTGGGGCTGGTGCACTAGGATGATCCAGAGAGATGATATGGGGAGGATGGCGGGAGGAGGGTTCAGGGTTGGGAACTCATGTACACCTGTGGTGGATACATGTCAATGTATGGCAAAACCAATATAGTATTGGGAGAGGGAGAGGGTGGGATGAATTTTTCAGTAGCCATGCATGGGCGTTAGAGTTGTGCCACCGAGAAGTCTGAGCACCAAAGAATTCATGCTTCCTGAATTCATTGTAGTGCTGCAGAAGACTCTTGAGAGTCCCTTGGACTGCAAAGAGATCAATCCAGTCCATCCTAAAGGAAATCAGTCTTAAATATTCATCAGAAGGACTGATGCTGAAGCTGAAACTCCAACATTTTGGCCACCTGATGAGAACTCATTTGAAGAGACCCTGATCCTGGGAAAGATTGAAGGCAAAAGGAAAAGAGGACAGCAGAGGATGAAATAGTTAGATAGTATTACCAACTCAATTAACATGAATTTGAGCAAACTCCCCGAGACAGTAAAGCACAGGAAAACCTAGTGTGCTGCAGTCCGTTGGGTCTCAAAGAGTCGGACATGATTTAGTAACTGAATAACAACAAAAAAAACAACAAGGAATATAGCCAATATTTTGTAAAACTTTAAATGTATTATAATCTATAAGAATATTGAATTACTATGTTATAACTCTAAAACTAATATGTGACTGTAAATCAATTATACTTCAACAAAAATTACATATTTACATAAGAGCACAAGATACAGCATTTAAGAAAACATAGCTGAATTTTCAGTGCAGTCTTCTGGAATCCATATCCTAATCCAAATGAGTGGTTCTAATAATACAATTTTAGTCAAATTAGCAGGTAATAAAAGAGATCCTTTTGGACAGGGAGACATTTACTCTCCCTCAAACACATTTTCTTGTGTAATTATTCACAGGAATATTTTTTAAATTATAATGCATATTTTAAGTACCAATTTGCATTTAAAGAGAACATATAGAGAACATCCAATGAGTAAGTTGCAATGCCTTATTTATTTTACTTTGTCAGTTTAATGATCCCATCCTGAGAATTTTGAATTCATTGGCAAATTTATTTTTCTTACCTTTAAATTTATCATTTAACATAGTAGGAAAGGTACAATCAACTCACCTGGCAATAGGTACTATAATATGTTTAATAACATTTTATATAAATGTCATATTCAATTAGTAGTTTCACCATGCCACCTCAATAATCTGTGAACTAATCATTAAATGCCATTAAAAATCACATCAAGGGATTTTTTTTTCATCTGTCATTTAGAAGTTATTAATACTCAAGCTGAATTCAAAGCAAATCCATGATCTTCAGGTTTTCTCAGTGACTTTATAAACCAGTGACTATAGGTGAAAGACTAGTTTCCTATTCACTTTTATCTAAATTATAATCTTTTCATTTCTCTGTGTGTCTCCACTGTTCTACCTACATGACTAGAATCATGAATTGTATTGGCACTGAACTGAGTCTCCTACTCAACTCAGCTTCTGCCTATTTCTATATCCAGTTAGAAGATGATGGGTTTGGCTGGAATTTCAAAGACAGAATATGCCACTAACATTGATTTTTTGTAATCTGTAAGAAGGTATTATGTTGACATCCCTTCACTGAACTTTTAAATATGTGTGTTATTCAGAAATACTGTAAGTATAATATTCCTGTTTTCATATATAAAAACTACATTGTGCTTTGTTCTCTCTTTTGCTTTTTATTTTTTTTCTCTTGTAATATGCAAATTTCAGGCAATTGCTGGTTGTTGCCTTTCATAAATTTCAATATAAAATTAAGATCTGCTTTGCTTAGGACAATGTTTCAGAATAATTGGGTAGATATGTCCCTGCCTCTAGGATATAAATTAAACTATGTATTCACCACCCAATATTTTGAAGTGCCTACTTTGAGAAGAACTGAAAGGGATACAAAGAGATGCCCACATTTTGTCCTTAAAGAGCTTACAGTTTGGATTAGAAGGAAATGCTCAGTCAAATGAAAAATCAATTAATAATAATGAGTTAATTTGGAATGCAATATTGGTTCAAAAGGTGTAACTCAATGTTATATGACCATTAAATGACTAGTGAAAATAGAATTTCTGTGGTCCAGTGAAACTTCAAAATGCTTTAGCTAGACTTTGAAGGACAGCATTAAAATTTAGAGATTTTTGTAGAGAATCCAGTCCTAGCTTCAAAATCAACATATAATAAAATAAATCTGATTTCCTCTTGAGATCATCTTACTTTAATTTGTCTTTAACTGGTAATTCCAGAATACTAAACACTTGCAAAGAGCATGGACAATCCCTAATCCTGGCATCAGTAGCCACACCCAAGATGAGCTCTTCTATTGTTTCATGTTTCACTGACCTATTTTGCCCTTAAACTTCAATTCAAATTAAGCAAAGGCCATCTGTCAAAGTTTGTGATGGGTCATTCAGGGTTATAAAGATGAATATTATAGGTTGTTGTTTATATTTTCATGGGAAAGATAGTCACTCAGATTCCCCTTCCCTTTATGAAGTGGCATATGATGGAGAAAGTGGATTTAAATGGCTCTGGAGATTTACAGAAAAAAGCGTTCTCAGAATCACAGGAACTCCACAGTATTTAAGTTTGTTGTCTAAATGAAATCTGAACTAGAGACAAAACTGAACCAGTGACAAAACTGAACCAGTGACTGATGAGCTGCAACTGGTTCTACTTGTCTCTTTTGGAGAGTTAAATATTATTGCTACTACCCACTGAAGTGGTTCTGATGATTTATTCCTGATCTCAAAGCCCAAAACTTTATCAGCTTTTCACCCTGATCTACAGTTCTGTCTTTATACACGTACCCTCAAGCCAGACGGGAGTTACTTGGATTACTGAAAATAACTATGGATAACCAAGACCTCTGCTCCAGGACCAACTGTTTGGATGCCTCTTAGCAGTGAGTCTGTAGGTAAATGCTTTTAGGGATGTCCCCAGAAATTTACAGACTCTTACTAGTGTCCAAAGTGAAGCATGAAACAAGTCCTTATATTACCCATTGATGGTGCAGTGGGTAAGAGTCTGCCAGTCAAAGAAGGTGACAGAGGTTCGATCCCTGGCCTGGGAATATTCCACATGCCTGAGAACAACTAAGCCCATGCACCACAACATAAGAAACCACTGCAATGAGAAGACTGTGGTCTGCAATGAAGAATAGACCAGCTTGTCACAACTAGAGAAAGACTGCGTGCAGCAATGAAGACACAGTGCAACCATAAATAAATAAATAAAATAAACATTTTGGAAAATTATTTTGCTATTGTCTAAACCTAATGATAAGCTTGGAGTTTTGCCAGAAACATGTCAGGTGCTTACAGTTAGCTCTATCTGATTTATTATTTTTGTTTTGTTTTGTTTTATTTGCTCAGTCATGTCTGACTCTCATCGACCCTGTAGACTGTAGCCCGCCAGGATTCTCTCTCCGTGAGATTTTCTGGGCAATAATACTGGAGTAGATTGCCATTTCCTTCTCCAGGGGTCTTCTGGACCCAGGGATTGAACCCAGGTCTCCTACATTGCAGGTAGATTCTTTACCATCTGAACCACTAGGGAAGTACATTATTTTTGAAATGATCCCAATTAATGAACATCTCCATCTATGTGTAGATAAAATCAAGCTGGTTACAGATTTGAAGTAACCATTTTAGTTACAGATTTGAAGTAATTCAATGAAATCTTGCATTGAAAAAAGTAAATAAGAAATTAAATTTCTCTGATAATGAGGGATCTTGAGCATCTTTTCATGTGTTTGTTAGTCACCTGTATCTCTTCTTTGGAGAAATATATTTTTAGTTCTTTGGCCCATTTTTTGATTGGGTCGTGTTTTTTTTTTTTTTTTTTTTTTCTGGAATTGAGCTGCAGGCATTGCTTCTATATTTTTGAGATTAGTTGTTTGTCAGTTGTTTCATTTGCTATTATTTTCTCCCATTATGAAGGCTGTCTTTTCACCTTGCTTATAATTTCCTTTGTTATGCAGAAGCTTTTAAGTTTAATTAGGTCCCATTTGTTTATTTTTATTTCCAGTATTCTGGGAGGTGGGTCATAGAGGATCCTGCTGTGATGTATGTCGAAGAGTATTTTGCCTATGTTCTTCTCTGTGAATTTTATAAGAAAGCTGTGGTACATATACACAATGGAGTATTATGCAGTCATTAAAAAGAATACATTTGAATCAGTTCTAATGAGGTGGATGAAACTGGAGCCTATTATACAGAGTGAAGTAAGCCAGAAAGAAAAACACCAATACAGTATGGTAATGCATATAAAAGGAATTTAGAAAGATAGTAATGATAACCCTGTATGTGAGACAGTAAAAGAGAAACAGATGTATAGAACAGTCTTTTGGACTCTGTGGGAGAGGGGGAGGATGGGATGATTTGGGAGAATGGCATTGAAACATGTATTATATCATATATGAAACCAATCACCAGTCCAGATTCAGTGCATGATACTGGATGCTTGGGGCTGGTGCACTGAGACGACCCCGAGGGATGGTATGGGGAGGGAGGAGGGAAGGGGGTACGGGATGAGGAACACGTGTATACCCGTGGTGGATTCATGTTGATGTATGGCAAAACCAATACAATATTGTAAAGTAATTAACCTCCAATTAAAATAAATAAATTTATTTTAAAAAAGAAATTAAAGTAATATTTAGCACAATATTGCTCCAATTAAACTCTGGAAAAAGGTGATAAAGATACGTATCAGTTAGAGTTCTATCAAATAGGACCCACAGGACATTATGATCATCATAATATGTAAGAGACAGAGATATTGACAGGTTGGAATAGGAACTATAATGTAAGAGCTGATGCTTCACTCCATTGACCAGCAGAATTTCTTGTTCCTTGTGGAAATTTGTTTTGCTGGTGAAGATTTTTCAAGTAACTGGTTAATCTCTCATTTACTTAATACCAACTGATTGTGGATATTAAGCACCATCTACAAAATAACTACATAATGTCCATATTAGTGTTTTATATGATATATGGTTACCATAGTGTAGTACAGTTTTAAAAAAACAAAAAAGCAGAAACTAACAATTGCTGTTACTGTCATTCAGTCACTAAGTCGTGTCTGACTGCAACCCTGTGGACTACAGCACATCAAATTTACCTATCCTCTACTATTTCATGTCCCATGAATTGGTGATGCTATCTAACCATCTCATCCTCTGTCGCCCTCTTCTTGTGCCCTCAATTTTTCCCAGTATCAGGGTATTTTCCAAAGAATCAGTTCATCAGGTGGCCAAAGTACCAGAGCTTTAGCTTCAGCTTGTCTTTCAATGAATATACAGCATTGCTTTCCATTAGGAAAAAATGAGTTTTTAAAAGAATTTTTAAAATAATATCTTTATGATCTTGTGGCTTGCTAAGATATCTTTGACAGTAACACAAATGCACACACACAACTGTACATTGACCATTGATAAGCTGATCTCTTTCAAAATGAACAATTTCTGCTCATTTAAAGTCATCATGAGAAATAGTCAAGTTATAACATAGGTTAAAATATTCACAATACAAATGTTTGACAAGACACATTTGTAAATGTGAAAAGCTTGAGAGGGAGATGGTGGGATGATTTGGGAGAAAGGCACTGAAGCATGTATACTATCATGTAAGAAATGAGGAGCCGGTCTATGTTCAATGCAGGATGCAGGATGCTTGGGGCTGGTGCACAGGGATGATCCAGAGAGACGATGTGGGGTGGGAGGTGGGAGGGAGATTCAGGACTGGGAGCTCGTATACACCTGTGGTGGATTCATGTCAATGTATGGCAAAACCAATACAGTATTGTAAAGTAGAATAAAGTAAAAATTTTAAAAATAAATTCTTTTAAATCAAATAACCCCATAAATAGTGGACAAAGACTTCAATATTTCACAAAGGAAATATACAACTAGACAGTAAGCAAATTAAAATGTGCTACAACTGTCATTAGAGAAAGAAAATTATCTGATACCACTACACTCTAACATTGCAAAAATAAAAAGAACTGAAAGCATGAATATCTGTGAGTTTCCTATGCAACCAGAACTTTAATTCATTGACAGTAGAAATATGAAATGGAATCAAGTTGGAAAACCATTTGATAGTTTCTTATACTTTCTATGACTCAAAAATTCCATTTTGTATTTATTTTTGCAAGAGAAATTAAAGCATATATCCACAAAAAGTTAGTACAAGAATGTTCAAAGATCCAAATATTTCAAAAAAAAACTGGAAGCTTTCTAGCTGTCTCTATACAGATGAATCATCTTAAAATGTATTTATATGTACACAATGTAATACTTCTCTGAAATTAAAATTAGCTTACAACTCATATCCTCAACATAATGGATTAAATAAAAAATAGTACATAAAACAAAAAAAAGGTTTATGCAAAAGAAATCATTTGTGTGATTTGATTTATATAAACTTTAAGGCAAAACAAATTTGTGATGATAAAAATTAGATCTGATATCTCTTGTTGTAGGAGCATTAATTGGAAAGTAATATGAAAAAACTTTCTGGGATGATGAGTTCTAAATCTTAATTGTGATATTTGTTACACAAGTTTATGTTTTTGTCAAAATGTGCTAAACTAATAAGGGAGACCTATACATTTCTCTACATGCAATTATACATTATAAAAATAAAGTATTTTTATACTTACGTATACTACGTATACTTACGTAGCAGATGGCAGTCAGTGAGGAAGTGTTTATCAGACATTGGAACCATGCCAATTATTATAAAGGATAGTTATTTTGTAAAATTGTTTCCTTTGAAAATCTGGATAGCTGCAGAAGAAAATGTTATACAGCAGACTATCAGTTATGTGCGTGGCTTTTAAAGTGACACAGTAAAGCATTTCTGAAAATAAATAACTATATAAAAACAGAGATGAGCCTCAGGAAGAATTGGGTAGTTTGAAAGCAGAAGTGAATCTAAAAGAGGAGAAATAAGAAAAATCTAAGACTCACAGACTGAAAAAGTCAACAGCTTCTAGATCTTCATCTGGGAGAGACTCACCTAGATCTTTTTGTTGAACAAAGGACTTAGCTATAGGCAGAAGCTGAAGAGTGGGGAGAACTGATTAACAGGGTTCAACTCATATGTCATTAATTTCAGAGGGAATGAAAGAAAATCAAGGAGGTAAGACTGAAATAAATAGATCAAGCTAGATAACTAACATCTAGCAGCAAACTTGAGTATAGCTTCAAATATGTGGTACTGACCAAGGTAATTAGATTCACTTATTCAAAGATTCTATTGTCAAATAAATCATAAGCCTGGCCTAAAAATAATTTTGCTTGCAGGATATGGCTACAGAATATGAATTCCACAAGAAGGAATACTCCCTAATGCTCATTACAAATGTTACCATGGATTACAGGGAGAAAAGAAAAAAAATCAAAACAAAACTGTGGACAGAAGATTTGTTCCCAGAGAACAGAGTGAAAGTCTGCTTAAATAACTTTCTCTATTACCAGGGCAGAGAGTCTTTATAAAGTCAGTCCTGTAGGTTTTCATCATTGCTGTGACTCTCCCATGCTTCACTTCCTCAAATGAGACTTTCAATGAAGTTTCCAGCCCTCCCTGCTTCAGGGAAGACATTTCACCTGTCTTTTTCCATCGATGTCAGTGTAGGATGTCATACCTAATAAAGAGGACTGCACAACACCCACAAAGCCCACCTGGATTTCGAACTGGATATTTCCTGGGTGAGCGAGTGATATTTAATGAGGCTTGGGAGGCAGATTATGCAGGAATTTTTTAGACAAACTCAGTGAATTTAACTTAAAGCTATGGTCAGCTGTTGAAGGATTTTAGCGGACATGGCATGACCTGATGCATGTTTTGAGAATGTATCGCTAACTATATGTAATATGTTGAGTGGATTAGAAGTGGATCTGAGAGAAAAATAGGCAATAAATTAGGTTTTACAGCAATTAAGATAAAAGATGATGAACGCTTGTAATAGGCTTGTGGCAGAGGAGATTTAGGAGCATGAGTCAATCAGAAATATTTAAAAGGTAGTTAATCGAAATTGGTGATGCGTTAGAAATAGGTGAGAGAAGGCTGAGAGCAAGAGAGTCTTTTTACATTTGGCATAAAAGTTTAGTTGTATTATGGTGTTATTTGTTGGGTAAACAACTAAAAAATAACCAGATTTGAAGGAAATATATTGAAATTGGACCAGTTGGATAAGGGGTGATAATAGTCACCTGGAGCTATCTAATGCCTTGACTTCAGAAGTGACATGATCTTTGAATACTCATCTAGGAATAAGTAAGATATAAAAAATGATTGAGAATATTGTTTTAAATTAGTCTAGGAAGAAACTGTGGGCTTCCCTCATAGCTCAGTTGGTAAAGAATCCGCCTGCAATGCAGGAGATGCCAGTTCGATTCCTGGGTTGGAAGATCCCCTGGAGAGGGAATAGGCTACCCACTCCAGTGTTCTTGGGCTTCCCTTGTGGCTAAGCTGGTAAAGAATCTGCCTGCAGTGCAGAAGACCTGGGTTCTATCCCTGCTTGGGAAGATACCCTGAAGAAGGGAAAAGCTACCCACTCCAGTATTCTGGCCTGGAGAATTCCATGGACTGTATAGTCCA
>SJYV01040922.1:0-19936 GCA_006410875.1 Neotragus pygmaeus | reverse complement strand
TCTTAATATCTTCTGCTTCTGTTAGGTCCATACCATTTCTGTCCTTTATCGAGCCCATCTTTGCATGAAACGTTCCCTTGATATCTCTAATTTTCTTAAAGAGATCTGTAGTCTTTCCCATTCTGTTGTTCTGCTGTTTTCCTCTATTTCTGTGCATTGATCTCTGAAGAAGGCTTTCTTATCTCTCCTTGCTATTTTTTGGAACTCTGCATTCAAATGAGAGTATCTTTCCTTTTCTCCTTTGCTTTTTACTTCTCTTCTTTTCACAGCTATTTTTAAGGCCTTCTCAGACAGCCATTTTTCTTTTTTTGCATTTCTTTTCCATAGGGATGGTCTTGATCCCTGTCTCCTGTACAATGTCAAGAACCTCCATCCCTAATTCATCACGCACTCTATGTATCAGATCTAGTCCCAAAGGTCCATCTAGTCAAGGCTATGGTTTTTCCACTGGTCATGTATGGATGTGAGAGTTGGACTGTGAAGAAAGCTGAGTGCCAAAGAATTGATACTTTTGAACTGTGGTGTTGGAGAAGACTCTTGAGAGTCCCTTGGACTGTAAGGAGATCCAACGAGTCCATCTTAAAGGAGATCAGTCCTGAGTGTTCATTGGAAGGACTGATGCTCAAGCTGAAACTCCAATACTTTGGCCACCTCATGTGAAGAGTTGACTCATTGGAAAAGACCATGATGCTGGGAGGGGTTGGGGGCAGGAGGAGAAGGAGATNTGTTCATTGGAAGGACTGATGCTCAAGCTGAAACTCCAATACTTTGGCCACCTCATGTGAAGAGTTGACTCATTGGAAAAGACCATGATGCTGGGAGGGGTTGGGGGCAGGAGGAGAAGGAGATGACAGGGGATGAGATGGCTGGATGGCATCACCGACTCGATGGACACAAGTTTGAGTAAACTCCGGGAGTTGGTGATGGACAGGGAGGCCTGGCGTGCTGAAATTCATGGGATCGCAAAGAGTCAGACACGATTGACTGACTGAACGAACTGAACTGAATAAGAAAATAATGTTATGTTTGGCACAGATCTTACTGGAGATTTGAAAACAACTTAAGTTCAAAGTACATTATTGAATTTGAATTAGTTGGATTTTTATAAAGGAAAGTATATTGAAGTGAATTCATGACCTTTGGCAGGTTTTTGGTTTGTTTTCTTTCTTTTTTCTTTTCTTTTTCTTTCTTTTTTTTTTTTTTTTGGTGAGGAAAGGTATTAGAGTCCTCAGGTGTCAAATTATGTACTAGAAAACTTTATTACTGAAACTTTATTACTGAGAAGTTTCATTAGTGTTTATTTTGCATTCCCATCAATGACAAAGTACATTTGGGATTTCCGCATTTGCCATATCTTTGCACAAGGAACTCATGTTTTCCTTTCCTTTCCAGAAATGTTCCCATTCATGTTTTAATTTTAATGTACTAATAATAGTGTTTTGTCATTGCTCTTGTAAAAACCAAGAGAATGTACATTCTAGGAGCTTGCTGATGTTTCTGTCTGGCTTACTAATAGAAGTCAANCCTTTCCTTTCCAGAAATGTTCCCATTCATGTTTTAATTTTAATGTACTAATAATAGTGTTTTGTCATTGCTCTTGTAAAAACCAAGAGAATGTACATTCTAGGAGCTTGCTGATGTTTCTGTCTGGCTTACTAATAGAAGTCAATGTGTTTTCCTTGTTGATACTTTTCCAAGTATAGTCATGGCACCTTTTGTAACCCCATTCTAGGGCCACCAAAGTGGCAGTTTTTGTGATTATCACTGCCCATTATCCCTACTCTGTGGGTAAGAATCCCATGTGTACTCCCTCATAAATTTATGCCCCAGACATTCACTAACAGTTTCTGCTCTAAGTCAAAGATACAAGCAAAACAACCTTTCTGCACACTTGTCTTTATTCACTCTCATAAAACTACCACAACCTCAATTCTTTAACACAGAGAAAGAGAAAATGTTGTTGAGTTACTGAACTTGTGCAAATCCCAAAACAGAGTGAGCCAGAAAAAAAAAAAAAAAGGAATTGAGAGTTTGGAGCAGAGAAAGGATTATTGCAGAACCATGCAAAGAGAATGGGTAGCTCAGTCCTCTAAANTGGAAAACTCAGCAGTGGCCACAGGACTGGAAAAAGTCAGTTTTCATTCCAATCCCAAAGAATGTTCAAACTACCATACAATCACACTCATCTCACATGCTAGCAAAATAATGCTTAAAGTTCTCCAAGCGAGGCTTCAACAGTACATGAACTGAGAACTTCCAGATATTCAACCCTGATTTAGAAAAGGCAGAGAAAATGGAGATCAAATTGTCAACATCTATTGGATCATAGGAAAAGCAAGAGAATTCTGGAAAAACTTCTGCTTTATTGAGTATGCCAAAGCCTTTGACTGTGAGGATCACAACAAATTTTGGAAACTTTGAGAGAATTTTCTGGGAATACCAGACCACCTTACCTGCCTTCTGAAAAATTGGTATGTAGTCAAGAAGCAACAGTTAGAACCAGCCATAGGACAATGGACTGGTTCCAAATTGGGAAAGGATTGCATCAAGGCTGTATATTGTCATCCTGATCATTTAACTTATATGTAGAATACATCATGCAAAATGCAGGGCTGGATGAAGCACAAGCTGATATCAAGATTTCTGGGAGAAATATCAATAACCTCAAATATGCAGATGACACCACTCTAATGGCAGAAAGCAAAGAGGAACTAAAGAGCCTCTTGTTGAAATTGAAAAAGAAGAGTGAAAAATTTGGCTTAAAACTCCACATTCAAAAAATGAAATCATGGCATCCAGTCTCATCACTTCATGGCAAATAGATGGGGAAACAATGGAAAGAGTGACAAAATTTATTTTCTTGGACACCAAAATCACTGTAGGTGGTGACTCTAGCCATGAAATTAAAAACTGCTTGCTCCTTGGAAAAAAAAGCCTTGACCAACCTAGACAGCATACTAAAAAGCAGAGACCTTACTTTGCCGACAAATGTCCATATAGTCAAAGGNATTTATTTTCTTGGACACCAAAATCACTGTAGGTGGTGACTCTAGCCATGAAATTAAAAACTGCTTGCTCCTTGAAAAAAAAAGCCTTGACCAACCTAGACAGCATACTAAAAAGCAGAGACCTTACTTTGCCGACAAATGTCCATATAGTCAAAGGTATGGTTTTTCCAATAGTTATGTATCGATATACTTTTAAAGCAAATTTATTAGAGATTTCATGCTGACCTCTCCAGACTTTTTATTTCTGAGCCATGTGCATGTAATCTAGTCAAAACTTTCAATAAATACATCTTTTCACACAACTAAAAGATAGGTTATCTTTTGTGATATGAAATACAGGATGCCTAGTTAAATTTGAATTTCAGATAAAGGATTATTTTTTAGCTAAGGCATCCCATATAGTGTATGTGGCATCCTTAAATGAAGGAGTCCTTTATTTATTAAATCTGACTATTGTATTTGGATATATCCCATATAACAACTTCCAAAATTTACCACAGTGTCTTAGAAAACTATTTTTCAATTGTTTTTACATTTTATAACTAAGGCTTGATTTACAAAAAAAAAAAAAAAATCTTTAAATAAATAGACTTTTGTGTAACATAAAAGGTAATGTCCAACGCGATTCTATGGAGACAGAAAATAATGATAAATCTTTTGTAATTCCTGTAGTGTACTCTTAACACACACNAAAAAAAAAAAAAAAAAAGGATCTTTAAATAAATAGACTTTTGTGTAACATAAAAGGTAATGTCCAACGCGATTCTATGGAGACAGAAAATAATGATAAATCTTTTGTAATTCCTGTAGTGTACTCTTAACACACACACACATATTCATGAGATGAAGATGATTTTGGTGGTTGTATTGTCATTCCACTGTTCAGTCCCAGCTATAACTCCTAACATATTTAGTACTTCTTAGAATTCAATAAAAGTATAATACAATGATTTTAGTTTATTCAATATATTTGTAACAGAATAAATATTCTGTATTCTCTTATTCATCTTTTTGAGAGATATTTTTTGAGCCCATCCTCCATGTAAACACTGGACTGCAGTGACCTACAGAAAAGATTGCTGTAGTAGAAACATCTTCCTGGATCTAAATGTATATAAGCATTTATGCATATGCCCACAGATAGAAATGTACTGTTCACCATTAAGGTTTCATCTTTTCACTTAAGAGCATAAGCTATACATTTCCAGAACCAGTAAACAACTCAGGTTCTCTTATTAATATTCTGAGTTTGAATGTAACCAAAGCCAGGGCATTTTACTGTAGAAAGTAAACAACCCATTTTCTACCTTCATTCACAGAATGCATTACTGGGGCGGGGGGGGGGGTGCAGGGGATGTAGATTCTTGCTGTCTATGCACATTACAAAGAAACAAAAGCTGAGAAATTGAATTATCTGCATAACTGAGCAAAAATTAGCTATTCTGTCCTTGATATGAGTCAAATATTTTAATAGAATATTTACATTTTAAAATTAGGGCTATACATGACATTAAAATTTCCCCTGCACACAGAATAACTTGTATTCCAGTTGACCCAGAACTCTTTGGGGAGACACTTTCTTTGGTCTTAGAGTTTAAGAATTAGGTATCATATCATCCATATAAAAATGCTATTTGTACTTCTGAATCTCAAATATAATCATGGTACTATTATTAAGTAAACAAAATTATGTAATATAGTTAAACAAAAATGACTACATAAATTATTGAGTCCCTAATTGCATTAGCACTACAGTATTTTACCAAAGGAAATCCCAAGTGCTCAGTGGTAGAGAATCTGCCTACCAATGCAGGAGGAACAGGAGGCTCAGTTCTGATCTCTGGGTCGAGAAGATACCCTGGAGAATAAAATGGCAGTCTACTCTAATATTTTTGCCTGGAAAATTTCATGGACAGAAGAGCCCAGTGGGCTACAGTCCATGGGGTTCACAAAGAGTCAGACATGACTGAGCATGCATACATGCCTTTTACCAAAGGGAAGTGTTACATTTGTTCTTTGTTTTATATACAATTTTATTTGTTTATGTTTGACTGTGCTGGGTCTTTGTTACCGCATGGGTTTTTCTCTACTTGTGCAGAACAAGGGCTCCTCGTTAGCTGCGATATTTGGGTTTCTCATTGTGGTGCCTGCTCTTGTTGCTGATCATGGGCTCCAGGGTTCATACCTTTCAGTAGTTGTGGCTCCTGAGCTCTGGAAGCAGTCTCAATAGCTGTGGAGCACTGGTTTAGTTGCTCCAAAGCATGTGGGATCTTCCCAGGCCAGGGACTGAACCCATGTCTCCTGCTTTGGCAGTCAGAATGATATTGAGCTATGAGGGAAGCCCTACATTTCTTCATTGTAGATTCAGTGTTCTACAAATCAGCTGTACCTATTCATTCCAGAAGAAAAATCAATCAGCATTTCAACTAGCATAGCATATATTTAAATATTTTAACTTTTGCTGGTAGCTTATAGCAGAAAATGATTTTACAATGAACAACGTTTAGAATATTAAACAGAACCATTTCACCAACTATGCTGGAAGGAAAGGAAAGGAAGCTACCTTGTGAAACAAGGTATCTGATGGTTTACCTTTCTAATTTTCTAGACAGGGAAAAAGGCAGGAATACTAAATGGTTGCTTCCAAGTGCACTGTGCATCATGCCTGCTGCTTATAAACAAATTATGTTATGTACTCAAAGAAGACTATTTCTATTTTAAAGATAGACATTATCATCCTCTTTTATAGACAACAACATGGAGACTCAGGGAATTATAACCACTATCATCCCAGAGTCACACCAAAAGAAAAACGACACTGCAGTCAAGAGCTAAGTACCATTTAATTCCCAAAAACCTTGTTATGGTCACTCTATGCTGCCTAACTGATAAGTGCTCATCATTTGTTTGATGAAAATATGCTTATATATATTGTTAAAGTTTCTAGACATTTAGTCTGGTTTAGCTAAGAGTTAACATGGAGAACTGCCTTCAAGTGCCTCACTCCTCAAGAACATTTTTGGTAATGAAAAGCACTTCTGAGAATGACTAATTACAAAGGTTGTAGAATTTTAAAGTTTGCATCTGATTAAAGGCTCTACTATTAGTTAGTGTCTTTAATGTTTTCGTTTTCTCATCTGAGAAATGGAGACAATAATCATACCTAACATAGTTTTTTTTCTTAAGAAATAATGAGACAATATTAATATAAGGCTCTTAAAATGACTCCTTAGCATATAGTAAATGGTCAGTGAATATCAGCTAATTGATTTTCATACAAAATTTTACTTTGTAACAGCAGACAAAAGTAGAGACCTTTGAGGGGAGGAGCCTGAATAGAATATAATAGAACAGAATATAATAGAATAGTCCCTAGAATTTAGCAATTACACAGTGAAGTATGTAACTTTCCAGCAGTTGGCAAATCTGTTCATGTTTTTGTTTTGCTTTATGAGCAACTTTGTGTAAAATCAACAAGAGAACCTCCTTCTATCCAGATAACAGAGGCAAGGATAAGTCCATCTCTTCCACCCCTACATGAATCTAGCGTCTTCCAACATTATTCAGATTGGTAGCTTGAGGGCACCAAGACATTGAATAGTCAGTGCCTTTTTTAAAATAATGATAACAATGAGGCTGCGTCAACATTTGAGCAGGCTGTGAATGTTTTCCTGAAGAGCCAAAAAAGAACAGAAGAATAGAGTGGAACCCAAATCTGGTTTACATCTATATAGTTTCAGGAGTCTCATTGCATATTCTCCAAAATGTCTGAGATGACTTTGACAGAAAGAGTGCATGAACAGAAGGCAAAGACAAGTATTTTGGATTATCATGTCTAAACTAGTATAACAGTCTCCTATTTTTTGACTGGGGAGGCTTTAAACTATTTGATGGATATTAACATTTATAATATATGCATAATATTTGTAAAGACTATGTACTTGGAATCATGATCTCATTTTTCTTTATATCCATCAATTAGCCTCAACCTCTAAAATAAAATTGATGCTTAATCTATTTGGGAAGTGGAATTTTGTCAAGGAAGTATATATACACACACATGAAAAAATCACTGGCTCTCAAGAATTATTTTTTTTAGAAATAAAGAAAAAAATCATTAACAGGAGTAAGAAATTACCTCCCAAATAATCATAACATTGTTGATTTATACATGTAGCTTTAGTCATCTAATTTCAAAGAAACATATTGAAGATTTTCATTTACAAAATGGTTTTTAATGTTTGAATTCTGTATCTTAGAATTTACTATTATATTGCAGTCACTCAGTTTTAATAATTTTTTCTTTTGTCTTTTAATTGTGAGCTCTTTGGGATCAGTAACTATTTCATTTACCCACTGTGAGCCTATAACAATCACTAGTGGAGCAATATTCCTATAGACAGTCATTTTAAATGACTGAGATACTGTTCAATTTTCTGTCCTCTTCTTGCTAGATTTTAGAGGACAATTTTTAAAAATTTATTTTTCATTGGAGAATAATTGCTTTATAATGCTGCATGGTTTCTGCTGAACAACAGGTGAATGTACAAGAAGTGTATAAATGTCCCCTCCCTCCTGAATCTTCCTCCCAGCACTCACCTCAATGCTCTAGACTGTCTCAGAGCATGGGTTGAATGCCCTGTACTATACAGCAGCTTCTCACTAGCTCTCTATTTGGCTTATGGTAATGTTTATATTTCAGTGCTACTCTTTCATGTGTCCCTCTCTTTACTGCCCCTGCTGTGTCCACAAGTCTGTTCTTGAGGTCTGTGTCTCTCTATTCCTGCCCTACAGTCAGCTCAGAGCCTCAGTCATGTCTGACTCTTTGCAATACAATGAACTGCAACACGCCAGGCTTCCTGTCTATCACCAACTCCCACTTGGAGCTTCCTCAAACTCATGTCCATCGAGTTAATGATGCAATCCAACCATTTCATCCTCTGTTGTCCCCTCACTCACCTAGAGCCAGAAATCCTGCAATGTGAAGTCAAGTGGGCCTTAGAAAACATAACAATGATCAAAGCTAGTCAAAGTGGTAAAATTCCAGCTGTTCTATTTCAAATCCTAAAAAATGATTCTATGAAAGTGCTGCACTCAATATGCCAGCAAATTTGGAAAACTCTAAAGTGGCTATGGGACTGGAAAAAAGTCAGTTTTTGTTCATATCTCAAAGAAAGACAATGTCAAAGACTGTTCTAAACAGTCAGCAAAAACAAGACCAGGAGCTGACTGTGGATCAGATCATAAACTTCTTATTGCAAAATTCAGGCTTTGTAAAAAGTAGGGAAAAACCACTAGACCATTCACATATGACCTAAATCAAATCCCTTATGCTTATACAGTAGAAGTGACAAATAGATTCAAGGAATTAGATCTGATACACAGAGTGCCTGAAAAACATTGGGAAAAGATTTGTGACATTATAGAGGAGGTAGTGATCAAGACCATCCCCAAGAAAAAGAAATACAAAAAGACAAAATGGTTGTCTGAGGAGGCCTTACAAATAGCTGAAAAAAGAAGAGAAGCTAAAGGCAAAGGAGGAAAGGAAAGATATACCCATCTGAATCAAGAGTTGCAAAGAATATCAAGGAGAAATAAGAAAGTCTTCCCAGTGATCAACTCAAAGAAACAGAGGAAAAGAATAGAATGGAAAAGACTAGAGATCTCTTCAAGAAAATTAGAGATATCAAGGGAGTATTTCAGGCTAAGATGGGCACAATAAAGAACAGAAACAGTATGGACCTAACAGAAGCAGAAGGTACCAAGAAGAGTTGGCAAGAATACACAGAAGAACTATACAAAAAAGATCTTAATGACCCACATAACCATGATGGTGTGATCACTCACCTAGAGCCAGATATCTTGGAATGTGAATTCAAGTGGGGCTTAGAAAGCATCACTATGAACAAAGTTAGTGGAGGTTATTGAATTCCAGTTGAGCTATTTCAAATCCTAAAAGATGATGCTGTGATAGTGATGTACTCAATCTGCCAACAAATTTGGAAAAATCAGCAGTGGCCACAGGACTGGAAAAGGGTAGTTTTCATTCCAATCCCAAAGAAGTGCAATGCGAAAGAATGTTCAATCTACCACACAATTGCACTCATCTCACACACTAGCAAAGTAATGCTCAAAATTCTCCAAGTCAGGCTTCAACAGTGTGTGAACTATGAACTTCCAGGTGTTCAACTGGATTCAGAAAAGGCGGAGGAACCACAGGTCAAATTGCCAACATCCATTGGATCATAGAAAAAGCAAGAGAGTTCCAGAAGCATCTACTTCTGCTTTATTGACTACACCAAAGCCTCTGGATGTGTGGATCATATGAAACTGTGGAAATTTTTTCAAGAGATGAGAACACCAGACCACCTTACCTGCCTCCTGAGAAATCGGTATGCATGTCAAGAAGCAACAGTTAAAACCAGACATGGAAAAGAGACTGATTCCAAATCAGGAAGGAGTGTTCAAAGCTGTATATTGTCACCCTGCTTATTTAACTTCTAGACAGAGTACATCATGCGACATGCCAAGATGGATGAACAAGCTGGAAAAAAGATTGCCAGGAGAAATATCAATAACCTCAGATACACAGATGACACCACTCTTATGTCAGAAAGCAAAGAACTAAAGAGTTTCTTGACGAAAGTGAAAGATGAGAGTGAAAACGTTGGCTTAAAACNCAGTACTTTGGCCACCTCATGTGAAGAATTGATTCATTGGAAAAGACCCTGATGCTGGGAGGGATTGGGGGCAGAAGGAGGAGACAACAGAGTATGAGATGACTGGATGGCATTACTGACTCGATGGACATGACTTTGAGTGAACTCCAGGAGTTGGTGATGGCGTGCTGCAACTCATGGGGTAGCAAAAAGTCAGACACAATTGAGTGACTGAACTGAACTGAACTGAACTGAAAGGGTATACAAATGTAAAATATGCTTCTTATAATGTTACAAAAGTAAGAAAAAGTATGAAGATGAGGCAAGATTTTGAGTCAGGAGTTAGAAATTTAAGAAAATTCAAGTCAGCCCTAATCTTTTTATTTATTTATTCATTCATTTTTGTTTGTTTTCTTTTGTTTTGAATGAAAAATTTGTTTTATTTCAGATACCAGCAACTGGGGGAGGGGGAAATTGGTGGACATCTGTCCAAAAGCCAACTCCTCCCTCCCTAACAAACAGTGGGGCAAGAAATTTTATAAACAGAAGTGGGCGGCGGCTGCATGCAGAAATAGCACAATCATCTCTAACATCTTCAAACTGATCATCAGTGGTCTGACCAGCACCATTTTGGTGGGTTTAGGTGCAGTTAATCTTTAGTTCCAGGGTTCAATTTTTCCCATTTCTTTGTGGCCACTTCTTGGAATTGTAGCAGTTCATGTCCTGGGTACAGTCTGGTCATCATGTCTTAGCTTTTCCACCTGATGTGTTAGTATCTATAAGACAGTATCTATCATAGGATATGGCTCAGAATATTATCTATAGCCCTTGAGAAAGAACTAAAGGTCCTTGACTATGTTTAATGACTACATTATTGTTATTTAATCTCCTTTGACTGTTACCCTTTGTTTCCACATTTCTCTCTTCTCTGATTAAACTTCTTTGACTAAAGTTTCTATATACAAAAGACAGGCAGAGGACATGGCCTAATCGTTTTAGAGAATGAGGAAGAGTAAAAGTTCTGAGCAGTGAGAAAGAGCTTTTAGCCAGGAAATTACAGACTTTCTTGGTAAGACCCTATCTTTCACTGTACACACGACTCTCAGACTTCCATTCCTACCCTCACATGTGTACTATATATTTGGTGTCTAGCAAGATTATCAATCATTCCCAATTGTTTTGATTCTCATAAGGGCTTCTATACCATTTTATTTGATCCCATTTCCCACCTGTCCACACTCTTGACACACTTTTACCTATGGAACTCAGTGTCAGCAGCAAAACCCTCAAGTTCTGGACTTCTTTCAAGACTATTTACTCAAGCTTTGTGCTCTAATGGAAACTTACAACTCTCCTAAAGATTCTGTCATAAAGTGTTTTCCTTACTTCTTTTGCTGCTTTCAGACTATTCTCTCTACCTCTCTAGGAAAAACAAACAATGAAAAAAACCATAAGGTTTGAATGTCATGACATCAGAAAATATACTATCATTGCTCACTGCAATCAACTCCTCATTTACCTCTCTTCATACTCTGAAGATTTATAGTTCTGGCTGTTATATTTTCCAACAATACTCTTGTCATAATTCTTAATGATTTTCAATGTTTGCATATTGATATCTAGCCGTATTAGTTTGTTGTTATCTCTTCTTATTGTCTTGTCTTCCAATTTCCTCAGATACTCATTCCCATTGTCATATTCTATAATAGATGTTGTCTTTACCAATAGCCTTAATAATTTTTTAAACACACTCTCCTATTATTTCCCAAATCATAAACTCTATCCTTAGCATTCCTTGTCTTTTAACTCCAATGCAATCTACAATCTACTGTTTCTATCACCTTCTTGCTGTCCATCACTACTTATATGCCTCACTTACTTCTTTATCTATAAATATCTTGGCCATCATTGCTCTTTGAATATACTGCTCCTCCCACCATTTTCCTTTTTTATAGATCCCACCCTGGAAAAAATTTCACATTGGCCAAAACCTTGTGTCTACATGTTCCAAACTTCTTCCTAGATTAATGAATATTATTGGTAGAAAAAATAAAAGCATGTTGTCTGGTCTTACTTTAAATGTAAATGCTTGTGGCTCTTTAAGCACACTGTATTTCCTTCGTCATTTCATCCTCTCATTCTAATCATTATGTATTTTGTTATCTTTAATCCAACCTCCAACTCCTCTATTCCCATCTTCATTCAGCTTCCTATTTTCCAGGTAAAAGAAAAACAATAAAGAACATGTTTCCAAGCTTCCACCATTATACATGAATCCTACATGTGGAATATTCATATCCATATCACTCACCACCATCTAATATGCTACATATCACCTTTATGTATTTTGTTTATTGTGTATTCTTTTCCCCTTTGCAGTCATTATAAATTTCAAGTGGGAAATATTTTTTGTCTTTGTTACTTATCACTTTGCCTATAGTATCTACAACAACATTTGTTAGGGAAAGTGCAATAAATATCGTGTGCATGTATATGTGTATGTATGTATGGAAAAATAATTTTCCCTCTAACGTACAGCTGAACCCTCCATGCCAAAAAATAATATATAGATTAATAGAAGAAAAGCAAATAGATATGTATAGAGATACAACTGAGTAACTCTCCAAAATAGGTCAAGTCACCATCTTAAATACTATTTTTAGCTAAGGAATAAAGAAAGATGTTGGGGTTGAGAGGTGGAAAAAGATGTTACAAGAATTACCAGGAAAATCAAGGTAAAGAAGGGTAAAATTGCTTTAAAGATATAAATCTGTGCCTCTTCATTGATAAGAATTTCTGGAGATTCTAGTGATTCTCTCCTCCCTGGTATGAAGAAGGTAAGGTACCTTTACAAGTGGAGATTGCGGTTTTCAATGCAAATTTCTCTTACAAAAGGATACCTTCTACTCAGCTTTTGGAGCTTCTGTGTCTGTTATTTTTTAAAAAATAACCACCCTAAAATAAAATAGGGTGACAAATTCTGCCTCCTTTTCACATAATGTATACACATTCTATTTAAATGATTTCATGAGATAGATCTTACAGTCTTCCTTTTAAAAATGATGAAACTGAGGTATAGACAGTTGAAGTTACTTTCTAAGGACCATTGATCAATCCACTGGTGGAACCAGACTTCCAGCCTATGCCATTCTAAATCCAAAGCTAAATATGTGTCAATTTAAATCCAAAATATTAGTTCTAAATGTTTGTGCCCAGAATATTTGTCCATATTTATCTCACTGTGCCTTCTTACACAGGCTTCTTAGGCAGTGCTAGAAGTAAAGAACCCTGCCAATGCAAGAGTCCTAAGAGACATAACCCTGGGCTTCCCTGGTGGCTCAAACAGTAAAGAATCTGCCTGCAATGCAGGAGATCTGGGTTCAGTCCCTGGGTCAGGAAGATCTCCTGCAGAAGGAAATGGCAACCCTCTCCAGTATTCTTGCCTGGAGAATTCCATGAACAGAGGAGCCTGGCAGGTTACAGTCCACGGGATCCCAAAGAGTTGGACATTACAGCAGCTAACTTCTTTTTCTTTCTTTCTTTCTAAGAGACACACGTATGATCCTTGGATTGGGAAGATCGCTTGGAGGAGGACAGGGCAGGACAGAGGTGCCTGGTGGGCTACAGTCCATAGGGTCTCAAAGAGTCAGACACAACTGAAGTGAATTAGCCTTCACACAGACACACATCTTCTCACACACACCTTAGACTCATCCATCAACCTAGAAAACTTCCTGTCCTTCCACATGCCTTAGGCTAGGCCAGCCCAGTCAGTCATATGAATAGGTGTCTTATTTCAGCATCTGGGAAGTGTTCCGCTTTCTGGATGTTGAAATTGTATTTATTCTTCAGGATATATGGAGAATATGTCCTCTCTCTCTCTTTGTGTGTGTGTGTCTTTCAAATTTTTCTCAACTGGATTTTCTCTTCCCTTAACTTCCCTTAACTATCTACCTTAGAGCACATATTTAAAGTACAAAGCAGAGAAAGATATCCATCTTATCTGTTTCAACTTCCTTCAGACACTCTAGCAGATCACAAGCTCCTTGCAGTGCTTATTCATTTTTATATCTCAGTACAGCAACACCACTGGATGCTTTTCATCTGATAATTATAACACTCCTTGAATAGTTGCTGCTAAACATTGTTCTAAGACATTACATATGTTAATTAATTCAATCTTCATAAATCTGTGGCAATAGTACTATTATTATCCAAAATTTTGACATTGCAAAGTAAAGTACAGAGAACTGACAAGAAGTTTCTCATCTAGGAGTATGGGGTCAAAAATCTCATAGTTAATAATTATTTGAGCTGGCATTTGTACTGAGGCAACCTGGTTCCATAGGACTTGTACTTTTTAAACCATGAAAAGATACTATCTTTTGGCTAGTGATATGTAAATTTACAATAAAGTTTCGTTGTATCCAATAGGCTCAATAATAGCATCTTAAAAATATTATAAAAACACAGGTATACTAAAGGAATGTGTGTCATCTTGTGATATCTTTATCTGGCCTCCCATGGCAAAATTAGGTCATTGTAATTACAAGCTTTATATATATTAATATTAGGAGTGATCATAACAGGCTCATTAAGGCTAATTGCATTGAATTAAGGTAGAATTTGCATTGTATGTCAAGTGATAAAACATTGCATGCGCCAGACAAGCTAAGGTTTTTTTTTTTTAAGTATACTTCCAAGATCAAGTAGAAGACTGGATCACACAGAAATAAACTGAAAGTCTATTTTAGAGTCTCAAATTGGTCCAGCAAAAGGAAGAAAGCACCTGAAATTTCAGTTGCATAATTATTTGTGTAAATTGATATGAAACTTGCCTTTCACAGTCTTTCCTTATTCTGACTGGCCTCAGGAAAGAAATAGTATTACCATTTTGAGGGGGAAGGAAATTTCCTCTACTTTTCTAGGTTCAACTGGGTGATCTAAGGATTAAATTGATATGAGACAGATTAACAGAACAATACCAAATAAAAGTTTAATCACATGTGTACATTGGAGAGACCCAGGAAAACAGTAATTTACCAAAATGACAGAAGACTTCATCTTAAATACCATCTTTAACTAAAAACAAAACAAAACAAAAAAGATGCTGGGAGTAGTGGTTTGGAACTCCAAAGGGAAGGAAGGCAATTCATATGGAGGTAGAAAAGCAAATGTTTGATGAGCAGAGGTTTGATGTGTCATGCTGAAACAAGGGAACACTGAGCAGACTCTGATCTTTAGGTCCTGTCTAGAGTTTCCCCGGGGTTCTCTGGTGGCTCATTGGGAAAGAATCTGCCAAGGCAGTAGACACAGATCAGGAAGATCTCCTGAAGAAAGAAATGACAGTCCACTCCAGTATTCTTGCCTGGAAAACTCCCATGGACAGAGGAGCCTGGCGGGCTAAAATCAAAGAGGTAGCAAAAGAGTTAGACACAACTTAGAAACTAAATAATAACAAGTGTTAACCCAAGCCCCTAAGTCATGTTCTTTGAGGATATCTCTGGTGCTGGCTCTATTCCAGGAATAGGCCCTCTGTAGAAATTCTTTTAGGCAGTTATGGAGAAGATCAGAGTTTCTTCCTAAGTCTTTTGGACCTTGATCATTTTTTTTTTAATAGTTCGCATGCCAAAGAGAAGTTTGGGGATGGCAAGTTTTGCTCTCCAACAACATACGCCCTCTATACTTCACACAGAAGTGCTGAGATTTGTATTTTTGAACTACAGAGAAGGAAAAACAAAAATAAGTGAAATGTGGGTAGAAACTGAATTTTTAAAAAAGTAGATATCATCTAAAAAATATCTACATAGCTATTTTCAAAGAAAGTATGCTAAAGAGCCATTTCCAAAATATCCACATAAAGATATATTTTTAGTGTGTCACTGAGAAGAATTTTCCTTCTTTTAATTATGTTAAACTTTGGTTTTTAAAAAGTAATTTAGGTGATATTTATGTATTGTGAGTATTCCTTTGATCCAAAACAAAACAGTTCTGTTTAATATCACAGTGAAATAGGTATTTATCATTTTAATCTAATCCTTGATAACTTTTTATTTTCTTAATTTATTTAAAAAACGAGGGGGAAAGAAATATATTTATCAAAAACTGACTATGGTCAATAAGTCTAATAAGAGTCAATTCGTTAGGTTTTTTTAAATGATATATATTTCATATATTACAGAAACATGCTTTATGTAAAGTGAGTTCCCCTAGTATATCTGCATGTCCTTCAGTCTCTACTGTTTAGTTATTACCTCTCAGGTCATTAGTTGTGCCTGTTTTCTTAGCCACTTCAAATAGTCTAAGAGTAAATTTTTACAATCTTTGTTAAACACAAACAAAACACACTGAAGATTTTGATGACCAGGCCTTCTGTAATGATGTGGCCCTTCACACCTGATGATTGGGAAACAATCTCCAAATCTTACACATTAATCTTTTTTAAAGATATTAGCCATCCCAGAATAGCCAAATATATAAATTCAGGGTGTACTCTGAGTTTCAAGGAAAAATGTCTCTCTTTAAAGACCTTATTTCATTTTTAATGTGATGTCAGTGGCCCTTCAAAACTCTCCCTTCATCTCCATGAACACTACGTTCACTATTTATATGATCATTTATGAATATTTTTTGTCACTGTTCAGTCACTAAGTCCTGTCTGACTCTGCGATCCCAAGGATTGCAGCACGCAGGCTCCCGTGTCCTTCACTATCTCCAGAAGTTTGCTTAAATTCACAGTCAGTGATGCTATCTAACCGTCTCATTCTCTGCTGCCCACTTCTCCTTTTGCCTTCGATCTTTCCCTGTATCAGGATCTTTTTTAGTGAGTTGGTTCTTCGCATCAAGTGGCCAAAGTGTTGGAGCTTCGGCTTCAGCATCGGTCCTTCCAATGAATATTCAGGGTTGATTTCCTTATGGATATACTCTGGAGTAAACTGAAAAGAATCCTTATTTCCTCCCCCTGGAATCCTGACACAGTAAAAATAGAAGTAACACAGAAAATTACTTGTCTTGGTCCTTGGGTGTATGGTCTACATTAATACTTTCGATGAGTTCCAGAGTTAACAACTAATAGCAGAATATTTTATATAAACATGTCCTTCAGTACCCACAGGAGGATGAGTTCTGAGACCTGCCATAGATACCAAAATCCCTGGGTGCTCACATCCCACAATTGGTCGTATCTGTGAGTTTTACATACTCAGATTCAGCTAACAAACACGATTGGTTATACCCATGGATACAGAACTGGAAGAGTTGGAGTGCTGGCTGTATTAAAACTTTTCTTTATACAGTTAATTGTTGAACAACCTGTATTTGAACTGCATGGGTCCATTTACATGCACTTTTCTTTTTCAATAGTAAATATCATAGTACTACATATTCATGGCTGAATCCATGGTTACAGAGAACCACAGATGCCAAAGAACAGCATGTAAGAGGGGGTCAACTCTAAGCTATAAGTGAATTTTCACTGTATGGAGGGTCTGGTCAGTGCATCTATCTCGAAGGTGTTCAAGGATCAACTGTAATCTATGGACAGTGTTATGTTTACCTTGATATTATTTTATTGTTTGTGGAGTCTGCATCTAATGCCTTAAGCAAGAGTTTGATAACACGGAAAGTACCACGAATTTTCTTCAGTGGTAAATGATTCCTTTGAGAACCATCCTGAAATATTTACTTGAAGTTAAACTTTTATGCGATATTTTTCACTGACACTGTTTACTTCAAGCAATATTCTAAGTATATTAATAGTTCATCTTATTTAATTCTCATACTTGATAGCTCAGTTGGTAAGGAATCTGCCTGAATGCAAGAGACCCCGGTTTGATCCCTGGGTCAGGAAGATTCCTGGAGAAGGGATAGGCTGCCCACTCCAGTATTCTTGGGCTTCCCTTGTGGCTCAGCTGGTAAAGAATCCACCCACAATGGAGGAGACCTGGGTTCAAATCCTTAGGTTGGGAAGATCCCCTGGAGCAAGGAAAGGCTACCTACTCTGATATTCTGGCCTGGAAAATTCCATGGACTGTATAGTCCAAGAGTCAGACATGACTGAGCAACTTTCAAAGAGAAAAAATAAATTCCCATAATTTCTAAAACATAGGAACATTATTGTCTCCATTTTAGAAGTGGCAACACTAAGACTCAAATCTAGTTAATTGTTCACCATCTTACTGGTGAGTGGAAAAGCCAAGATTTTCACACAAAGTATTAATTTAGACATTTTAGAAGGGTCTTGAACACTGTGGACAATGCATGTAACCATGAGGTAGTGTCAGCCCTCCTCCCCACTCTAAGAATATAGTTTTCATGTAAGCAGGTATGGTAGGGGGTCCCCAAAGAAAAGAACCAGGTATGGCTTTCTTAACAGAAGAAATGCTACTTTTGGCCTAAGCCATTTTGTGACCTAAGCCTGGTGTCAGAATGCTTGCCCTTGAGCAGGTCTTAGTAATAAGGAACTTGAGAACAAACTGTTCCCAAGAGAATTCTCTAGAGAATTAACAACAGCAGAGATTACATATCAGTTGTAAAAATCTCTCTTGTCCGTTTCAATAGTAAAGACTAGCTTAAAGCACTGTCTTGAGCAGTTATGTAGTCAAACACACCTGGCAATCAACCATCAAACCAACTAGAATCTAAGAGATGATGACATTCATGTCTTCTGACCCTCATGACTTCAATCAACTAAAAGTTGGACTCGGCCAGCCTCTCAAGCCCCTTTATGAATGTGCATGTACTCTTAACTTAAAACTTCACCAATTTTGCCACTTCAGGAGACACTACTTGAGAAAAGAGCCCCAGTGTTCTCCTTACTTGTTCCAATTAATAAAATTCTTTCTTCTCCAGATCTGATCTTTAGCTTCTTTCTGTCTTTTGACTCATCAAGAGGTAAACCCAGTTTTTCTGGTAACATCTCCACTTAATCAAAACGTGTATTTGTGACAAAAATTCTGTGAATTATTATAATTAAAGGTGGCAAGAACAATGCAATTTTATATTGGAGACAGCTTTGAGAAGATTTTACATTAAAAACTAGGCACTATTGATGCTGAAAGCTCAACTCCTGTCCACCAATACCAAATCAAATCTAAGAGACAGAGTTTTGGGTGAAGTAGAAAAGAATAGCTTTCTTGCTTTGCCAGGCAAAGAGAGCACAGCAGACTCCTGCCCCCAAAATCTGTGTGTCCCAACTCAGGAGGATTTGATGAGGAGTTTTGTATTGGGCTTCCCTGGTGGCTCAGATGGTAAAGATTCTGCCTGCCAATACAGGAGACCCAGGTTTGATCCCTGGGTTGGGAAGATACCCTGACAAGAAAATAGCAACCTATCTCAATATTCTTGGCTAGAGAATCCCATGGGACAGAGGAGCCTGGTGAGCTACAGTCCATGGTGTCACAAACAGCTGGACATGATTGAGTGACTAAACATAGCACAGCATAGCATAATCCTTGTAAAATATCTGAGAGTTACTGATTACTTGTCATCCTTATTGTAGGGATGAGGATACTTCACTTTATAACAATAGTTGAAGAGTGGGTTGCTGATAAGATTAGGGTGTGTGCAGGGACTTCACTCTAAAGTGGTTTCAGGTAATCCTCTTGATGAGCTTCTCTGGTTCCTCTCAACTTACAGTTGGTTTCTTGACTGCTCCTCCCTTGATTAGCAACTGTTCAGATCTGCCCTTAGGAACTCAGGAAATGTCGTGGAGGCTGGAGTCTTTCCTATAAATAATAAATGGGGGACAGAAGATTTCCGTGCTTGATTTCAAGGCCATACCTTGAAATCTTTGTTTTACAAACTCAACACTCGTTGCTATGGTTTTTGTTAGAATATTGTCATGTTAATAAACTATAGCAACTCTAAATCAAACTGCTAAAAGCTCTTTTGCTATTATATGAAGATAGAGCACAGAAAACCCCCAGAATATTGTTAATATAAGTGACACAATAGATTTCTTTCAAAAATTGTTTCAGAGCTCTATTCATCCAATGTTCCCCCAAACTAATTTTTCTCATTTTTCACATTGAATTTAAATGTATTCCACCCTTTAAAAAGAAAGTAATAAAGGCGTGTTACTCATTTTCCAATCTCTCACCAAATGAAAAAGGAAAAAAATTAAAATATATCTGAGTTTATTGATAGTGATTGAGAGCACTAAGATATGTCAGTCACATAAATGAGTAAATAATAAATTACAACCCTGTAGGGAATCAAAATTTTCCACCCAAAGATGTGTCTTTGGAGGCACCATTGGGGCAGCTGCAT
>SJYV01040919.1:3319-15581 GCA_006410875.1 Neotragus pygmaeus | reverse complement strand
GGGTGGGCTGGGGCCGAGGCCTTCGCAGTGCGCAAGCGTCGCTCGAGCCCAACGCCCCCTCCCCAGGCGCGGGGTCCCGGGGACAGACCCTACGCCCCTCTCCGCGAAACTACCGCCTCTAAAAAAAGACCATCTGGTAATTGTCTTTCTTTAGATCTTCCCTTAATTATGCTTTTAATTAAAGATGGTTCAAGGCACCGGACCACATGAAGGGCAGTAATTACAAATTACATTACAAACCCGACAGATGTAGCGGGATCTGGTGGGGAAAAGGTACCGGAATAAAAATTCGACTAAACTTTGGGATAAATGAATCTGTGGCTTGGAGAACAGAAGCACAGTTCTGATTATGTAGGCTCCAGCCAGGATTTAAGCTTTGTGTCATGATTGTTTTCATATTTCTTTGACGTCTATTGATTTGGAGGCAGCTGCAAGCCTTTGTCACAGGAGAGAAGAGCAGTCACAATATATTAGCTTGATGGCATAACTCGAACTGGGGCGGCGAGGGGAGCCGGAGTAAGGGGGCGCACGTGACCCCGCCCGGGGCCTCCTGGCCCAACCCTTACATTAACTTGTTCTAACAGGAATAATGGAGTATTACTACTAATGCTTGGTCAGGAGGTGCGTTTCTGCCTAGGACGCGGGCGGCAAGAGTGGCGCGGCCCGGGAGCGGGCAGGCCGCGGTGTCTCCGCGCCCCCTCCTCTCGGGCCGGCCGCAGCCCCGCGCTTCAGAGCCTGCTTCTGAACAGCTCCACGCCCACGTCGAGGGGCGCCACGATGGGACAAGCTCCACGGCTCCCGGGTTAGGCCCGCAGGCGCCAGGCCAGATCCCCACCTCGGCCTCTCTTGGGGGCCTCCTGCAGGCGGGGTCGGGGCAGGAGGACCCTGGGCCGGGAAGACCACAGCTAGGCGGGTGCCTGGCCTGACCTGGCTTGCGCGGCCGCCCGGCGCTCCGCCGGTTCGGCGAGCCCAGAAGCGTGACGCAGACTGTGCAAACAGAAAGGAGGGAGTTGGGTCATTTCCTTCGCTAATCATCGACCCCTCTCTCGCCTGCTCCATCCTCCACTCGCACCCCATCCCTGCAGCCGGCCAGCCTCGAACTCGCTTCCAAGTCAGGTTCTGACTCACTTTGAGTCATTGGCTGCATTTTATGGGGAAAATATACATGCCCATCACTCACCCATCTATTTACAGCTCCGGGGCAGTGCCCAGGGTGGGGAACACACGGACAATTAAACACGCCTACTTACGGCTTTCCAATCGCCCAGTTGCTTTCACAAATTGATACAACCCTAATTTTGACGCAAAATTTTACCAGTGCACCTTGCCAGAGAAGAGTGTTTACTGAAAAGGTGTGTTATCCACGCCTGATTTAAACGAAGAGAACAGGACTGTCGTTGGAGAAGACCCAGCGGCCTGACACTTTTTCTCGCTGCGGGGGAAGGAAAGTTTTTCTTTTGATTCGTCCTCTCACTTTGTTTCTCTTTTCTTTGGCGTTACAGTTTCCGAGAGGAATGTAAATATTTTGACTAGACCTCTGCAGGGGCCTTTCAAACACCAGGCACAATCATCTGTGGAATACTGTAGTTCATAGTTTCAAAACTTGGGTGTAAGAGCCTCGCTTGCCCCGGAAACCCACAGAAATAGCGGCGACTTCTTGACTTCCTATTTGTATAATGAATTCCCCCGAGTTTGTCCAAATTTTAAGGACGTTTCCTATCGCTGCCACTTTCCAGTTAGTTGCAGGGAAGAAAAATCCCTACAGGGTTGTAGCTAGATCGAATGTCACCTTGCTTCACCCTTACCTCTCTTGCCTTTTCTACTGTGGCTCATGTGCAGGAAGTGTGCAAAAATAAAAGTAATTTTAGAAAACATTAAAGCCCTGTTTGACTCTTCTGTGGGAATTTCTTTCTTTTCCTAGTTTAGTGTTTGATACAAAACAGAAAAGTTGAAACAATGCAAAGTTCAGAGAAACTCAAATAAGGAGGAAAACAGTACTAGGAAATCTCCCTAGCTTCTGTATATAATATAAATAATGTAATGAGTGTCTTTTCATTCAAAATAACACACCGTGAGTTTTTCACATGATATGTTTTCACATGTATTTTTCAAAAAATATATTCCGAACATTCTCTAGTGTCAATGTACCTATGATTTTATAGCCTGAAAATATTTTAAAATACTGATATGGTATAAAAACATAGACTTCAACTCTGTTTTTGTTAAAGTTGTTATCTTATTCTTGATTTTTAAATACCTGCACAGTTAATGTCACTTGTGGCCATTGTAGGGCCTGGATGCTCTAGGAAGACAACCAATGTGTTTATTTCTCTTTCTTACTCTCTTACAGTTTGATGAATACTTTATACAAAACATTTTTGGGCAACCTTAAGTCCTTTTTAAAAAATCAAATACTCTATATTTGTAACAAATAAAACTGAAAATTTTTGTTTTGTTTATAGTTACTTTAATGAAATAAGACATAATGCTGAGAATTTAATGTCTTACACAATGCTGAGAAAAATACTTGAATGCAGAAAAAAGATAATGCTGTTGGAACTGCCTATAATACTGCTTATGGTCCTCCTTTTCTGTGTGTGTTTAAGGAATCAGAGTTTTTCAGTGAACGGTATTCTCCTATTTCATTCTCTATTGCCATAAGAATACTAGCCTGTACTGCTTGCCTTGCTGTGTTCTCACAGCTTATGTGTGCACTATGAATTTCAATAAATATAGATTACTGCTTAAAAGAGGAAAGAATGGTTACTTCATGTCTCATTGTTCTGTCTTTACAATCTGCTCCAAAGTCTTTTTTTTTTTTTTTAACAAATACCATTGCAGCTATTTCTCTTCAATTTCATGATGAAAGTAAATGGCAAATGCCATTCAATTTAGTGGAACTCAAACAAAGAGAATATAAAGATTTTGTTCCATGCCTCCCTGAAATCTATTTTTGGATTTGAAAACAGAATTGGGCTGGAGGCAACATCAGTACACATCTCTGACTCCATATGAGGTTACTTGAAGCAGGTGGTTTGGGGGTTCGTTTTGGAAACAGAAGACATACATGGAAGTATGTGTTCCTTAGAAACTCACAAGCTAAGGTGGACTACAGAACGAATAAAAAAATTGCCCTAGGCTCTCACCTGCCTCTGAGTTTCAGGCAAAGAAGAGTTTCCTCTCATCTTGCCTACATTACTTTTTGTGTGTGTGTTTGGCTGCTGAACCAGAGAGCAGCCTGCAGCATCTTGCCTTTGGGGACTTCCTGTGGCTTTGCCACATTCCCTGGAGAAGTTCAGAATCCTGGAATCGATGGAGGGATTAAAGAGCCACAGGCATCATCTCCCCTCTAATCCATCTGGGGCTGATGTAGTATTGATAACAACCTTTCTGTTGCTTGACAGTTTCAGACCATTCAAATGAGAACAAATAATAGGAATTTGGTAGTGGAGGTGGGGATAAAGTAGAGGAGATTGATATAGTCTTGGGGATTGAAAGGATTGGTTTCTATTCCAAAACCATGGACCCAAGTATGAAATTAAACACTTCCCACTCATTTCTTTCACAGCAATGCCTCCTCTTTTGAATATTGCAGTGCATTCGGATTGGGCATTGACACATTCATTTACCAAGAAATCTTCCATTGTTGCCAGGACAAGACAGTACTCAGCTGATTGAATTTTGTAGCTTCAGTTTGGTTGCCTCTCCCTGCTTTAAGCTACTATATTAGGTAATCAAGAAGCCCATTTCCATTAGGTAATAAGAATCAGGGACAAGATAGATATAATACTAATTAAACAAGGACTCATATCCCATTTTAAAAACTCCCTGATAAGCACAGCCACAATCACATCAGTAGGTCAAGCAAAAATCTAAAGATAAAATCAATGTCAGTTTTCTCTCTTGGTGACAGGCAGAGACCCACCAGAGTCATATGCAATAAACTCTTTATCTCACTGTTGTCAGTGAATTCAGTTATGTTGTAGGTCCTATCATGCCCACAGCTCCATGGTGATGTTTATAGCATCCCTCACTTTGAAACAGACTCGCACAGAGCAACAACATGCTAATTATTACAGCTGTCAGACAACTGAATGGTCTGCTTTATGAAATGAGGTGTGTGGAGACACTGGGAATGTTCAAATGGAATCTGGGCTGCAGCAAAGGTTAAATCTTCATGAATAATGGTTGGGAAAATTGACCTATTTCTCAAACTCCTGTTCAGAACTAGCTGTGTCAGGATCCTTCAATGAACATTTCGTTATCTACTGGTTGATACAGTAAGTAGTTTTAATATGATTACTTTTTGAATGTGGTTATGTATTCATGTGGTTCTGAAATCTAAAGGTTCAAAAAGATGTGAAAATCCTCCTTATCCTGTCACCTAGCCACCCAGTTTTTAGCTGTTGGAAGGAACTAATACTACCAGTTTCTTGTGTATGTTGTTGTTGTTTAGTCACTAAGTTGTGTCCAACTCTTTTGCGACCCCATGGACGATAGCTGCCAGGATCCTCTGTCCGTGGGATTACCCAGGCAAGAATACAGGAGTGGGTTGCCATTTCCTTCTCTAGGGGAATCTTCCCCACCCAGGAATTGAACCTGCATCTCCTGCATTGGCAGACAGATTCTTTACCTCTGAGCCACCAAGGAAGCCCTTCTTGTCTAAAGGGGAGCTTAAAAATACAGAATCCCAGGGCCTGCTTAATGAGACTCTTTGGAAAGAAGGGCCTTACTGTCATCTTGAGTTTTTCTGTTTGTTTATTTTTTGGCACCAGCTTGGTGTGTAGGATCTTGGTTCCTGGACCGGGGATTGAATCCAGGCTCCAGGCAGTGCGAGCACAAAGTCCTGACCACTGAACTGCCAGGAAATTCCCATTACCATCTGTCTTTAAAACCTTTCTAGACAATTCTGTTGTGTTGGGCACAGTGGACTTACCTCACTGCTTTCAAACACTAGTTTATGGAAGCCTCTAATATAATAGTATTCATTCCATATATTTCCATAGTATGTGCAAAGTATTGTCAAAACCAGTTTATTTTTTTTATTCTCCTTTCAACTCCATGGTTTATATGATTATTCAGACATCTAGGGTCCTCTATCCCCCAGGCCATTGCCTTTGTTTACAAAACTCATGCCTTTAGCTTTCTTCAGGTTCTGGCTCATGGGAAGTGAAAAAAGGATGCAGGAAGCATGCCGTGGTCTGTAGGTCTACAGTGGAAGTGACACACATCCCCTCTGGCATTTCATTGTCCAGAACTTAGTCACAAGAAACTACAGGTAGAACTGGGAAATGTATCAACCCACATGCAAATTAGGAAAGGATAATGGATTAGGTAGATAGCCAGCGTATTTACAACAACACATGATGTAGTCAGGAAATGGTGATAATATCCAGGTAAGAGCTAAAGATGACAGCAGAGGAGAGTGTGAGAAGTGATTGGATTCTGGATATATTAAAAAAAGTTTTTTCCCTAATAGATTGTACTGGGTTGTGAGAGAACGAGGAGTCAAGGTTTTAGCCTGGGAAACAGAAAGAATAGATTTGCAACTTACAGAGAAGACTGGAGCAGCGGCAGTGGGATGAGGATTATGGAGAACAATGACTGACTTGGAGTAGGTATACTGAGTGTGAGGTGTCTATTAGACATCCAAGTGAAAATATAATGTTAAGAGTTGGATTTATGACTGCTGTTCTGGGAATCTGTCCAGGCTGGTAAAATTGGGAATAATTAACAAAGAGATGGCAACCCACTCCAGTGTTCTTGTCTGGAGAATCCCAGGGATGGCGGAGCCTGATGGGCTGCCATCTATGGGGTCGCACAGAGTCAGACACGACTGAAGCAACTTAGCAGCAGCAGCAACAAAGACATGTTTTAAAATTCATTATTAATAATTAATGCTTGGCTTTTCTAGATCTCTGGTGCTGTGCTCAGACTTTCTCTAGATGCGGTGAGCAGGGGCTGCTCTTTGCTGCGGTGTGCTGGTTTTGCATCAGGGTGGCTTCTCTCGTGGTGGAGCACAGGCTCCATGCGTGCCAGCTTCAGCAGTCGCAGCACGTGAGCTCAGTAGCGGTGCCGCCCAGGGCTTAGTTGCTGCGAGGCACGTGGGATCTTCCCAGACCAGGGATCAAACCCATGTCCGCTACACTGGCAAGCAGATTCTTATCCACTGTACCACCAGGAAAGTCCCTGGGATAATTTTTTAAACTATGAGATTGAATGAAATTAGAGAGGGAGGCAAACCAGGCAGAGAAGAAGTCTGAGGATCAGGCTCTGAGCTGTATCAGTGTTTAGAGTTCTGAGATTTGAGAAAAAAATCAGCAAAAGACATTGAGAAAAACAGCTTGGAAGGCAAGTGGAGAGCCCCAAAAGAGTGACACACAGGAGGCGAAGTGGAGAATACGTGAGAGAAAACTGACTGTAGGATTTACCAGTGCCTTGTCAACGGGACCTTGTCATGAACCGTTGAGTAACGTGAATAGTGGGAATAAAATCTTGTTGGAGGAAGATCCCTGCACAGTGAGAGGAGAGACATTTGAGGCAAGACAGTACATACAACTATTTCAATGATTTTTTTGTTGTTGTTGCAAAAGGAAATAGGACAAGACAGTAGATAGAGGTCAAGATCTATCTTTAGGGAGCTCCCTGGTGGCCTAGTAGTTGGAATTTGGGGCTTTTACTTCCAGGGCCCAGGGTTAAGGAGAGACTAGTGTGAAAGTGTCAGAGAGAACAGGTCATGAGCTGTGAAGGGCATGGAGAGAAGCAGCTACAACCTGAAGAAGTGGCAGAGGAAGATTCAAGAGTCAGACGGAGCACAGACCTGAGGGTGCAGCGGAAAGCGATGGAGCAGGTAAGGACAAGGACTCAATTGCATGGGATCCTGAACTGCCCAGGTGGTAAAGAATCCACCTGCAATGTAAGAGACGTGAGTTCAGTCTCTGGGTTGGGAAGATTCCCTGCAAAAGAAAATGGCAACCCACTCCAATATTCTTGTCTGGAAAATCCCATGGACAGAGGAGCCTGGAGCTCCCCTGTAGTCCACAGGGTCTCAAAGAGTCAGACGCTACTGAACCTCCCATATCTTAGTCTCTCCGGGAATGCCAAGATTTTATGACTTCTAATGAACTCCCTCCCTCCAGGAGGTTTCTCTCTTGTTTCTACAGGACCATCCTCTCTAGTCATCCCAGATTCTTCTGGCCCACCCTGCATCTTCTCTTTCATTCACCTTCCAGGCTTTCCACTTACCTTCCCATTTCTCTCCTCCTTTGCTCCTGTCCATCCCTGGTTCTAAATATTTGCCTCCTTTATTGTTTTCTCCATCTCACCCAAACTCAAAATGTTGGTGTTTCCCAGGTCTCAATATTGGAACCTCCCTTCTCTAATAATGTTTTTACCTTGAGTGAGTAGCTTCATCCATTCTCATACTAATGTATCACGGATGAATATTTCCAGCCCTCATCTCCTTCTCCCTTCCTTTCCTCTTTCCTCTCTTGCCTATTCCTTTTGTTCTCCTTTCTTACTTAGAAAATGGAGTGTAAAATAGCAGAAAGAGAAAAGAGAGAAATGACAAATGGCTCCATCAGCTGTTAGCACTTGGCGGACACAGGGAGTGTTGTTCCCAAGAAGACTCTGAGGAAGAGGTCTTACTGTCTCCTCCTTTGCATCTGTGTTCCTGTATATTCATGTTCTCCTCACATGGCCAAAACTGGAAGAGGGAGAGCAATACTCTCTCAGGAATGAACATCAATGGCCAAGTTTGGTATAATCCATTCAGAACTTACTAGACAACCTCCTCTACACACAGCCATGGGAAGAAGCTTCAGGAAGCCACACAAAAGATACAGAGAGCACACTCTTACTTCTCAAGAAGATAGAGGAGGAAGGCAACCTCCAGAAACCACTGATGAGAATGTACAATGCTGCCCAAATAGCACCATCATCACCATCAATTCCAACCATCATCACTCTCTGACTTAAAGTGCCATGTTCCAGCCAGTTGCTGAGTTATCAAAGGTTACCCATAACTCCCAATGGGGAGAGAGTTTTTGTCTTATGGGCTTATTAACCCTAGTTTATATAGACTATAATTACTGAAAGGTAGACTTACAAGACTGAGAAGGAAATTGCAACCCACTCCAGTATTGTTGCCTGGAAAATCCCATGGACAGAGGAGCCCAGCAGACTGCAGTCCATGAGGTTGCAAAGAGTCAAATACAACTAATTGGCTCACACACACACACAGATTTACAAGAGGGGCTTCCCAGGAGGCACTAGTGATAAAGAACCCACCTGCCAAGGCAGGAAACATAAGAACTGTGGGCTCGATCCCTGGTCAGGAAGATCTCCTGGAAGAGGGCATGGCAACCCACTCTAGTATTCTAGCCTGGAGAATCCCGTGGACAGAGGAGCCTGGAAGGCTACAGTCCGTAGGCTCGCAGAATTGGACATAACGGAAGCGACTTAGCATGCAGCCATCCAGACTTACAAGGGACTTCCAGAGCATCTTTAGAAAACATACTGTTCAAATAGATACAATGTCGTTTCAGCGTTATTTTTCCCACCAAGTCACAGTAATTTTTCTCAAGGGTGCCCAGAGAGCAGATAAGAGGACTGGCTGCCGGGCCTTATAACCCCACGTGCCTCCCACTTTCCCCCACCATGGGCTGCTTCCCTAAATCGAGGACATGGTAGGAATCAATCAGATTCACTGAGAAACTTGTTTGTGGGCCAGTGGCTAGATAGGGCTGGAAATTGGATGGAGATCTGCCCTCTGCCTTCTGGCCCAAGTACTTCCATCCTCGTCTTACAGTCCACTCAGCCCTCCACTGCGGGCTCAGCCCCACACCAGCCTTGGGGATTGATGAGGTTCAGAGAGAGAGGAAGCAGGATGTGACTGGGATCAGGGGTTCAAAGTCAGTGGTGATCCTGCTCTGAGCTCAAATCTAGAGTCAGTAACAAGTGGCTGGTTAGTTCGCCACACTGTGACCAAGCCCCTGCCTTGAACCTCATCTTAAGATCATTGGAGCCTGAGATTCTCTCTTGGCTTCTGCCCAGTACTCATATACTCAGGGCTAGGGGCAGCTAAGGGGACAGAGTCGATGTCACCTTGAACAAAACATCAACATGAAGTATACTAAGTGAACAGTCTGTTTGGGCACCTTTTAAAAATGTATCACTTAACAAATGAACTTACAAAAGAGAAAGAGACTCACAGACTTTGAGAAGGAATTTATGGCTGCCAGTAGGAAGGATAGGGGAAGGGATAGTTAGGGAGTTTGGGACTGAAGTGTACACAATGCTATATTTAAACCAGCAAGACCTATTGTATAACACAGGGAACTCTGCTCAATGTTATGTGGCAGCCTGGATGAGAGAGGAGTTTGGAGGAGATGGATTCATCTATATGTATGACTGCGTCCCTTCGCTGTTGGCCTGAAACTATCACAGCATTGTTTGCTAATGGGCTGTATATTTCAACAAAAAGTAAAAAACTTTAATAAAAAGTATGTCATTTAAGAAACAGCAGTAAACTTCATAAGCAAAAATTTTTAATTTAAACAATACAGAAGTTTATAAAAGTTGGAAGTAAGCTGCTTCTTCTATTTCAATCCTAACCACATCTCTAAAAAAGAGAATTCTTAAGAATTTCCTGGCAGTCCAATGATTAGGATTCCACACTCTCACTGCCAAGGGCCGAGGTTCAATCTCTGGTCAGGGAACTAAAATCCCACAAACCGTGTGGCATGGCCAAAAAAAAAAGAATTCTTATTAACAGTTTAATCATCTTTGGGGGAAAAAAAGTGAAAGCATTAGTTGCTCAGTTGTGTCCAGCTCTTTGTGACCCCATGGACTGTAGCCTACCAGGCTCCTCTGTCCATGGAATTATCTAGGCAAGAGTACTGGGAGTAGCCATGCCCTTCTCCAGGGGAATCTTTCCTACCCAGGGATCGAACCCAGGTCTCCTGCATTGCAGGCAGATTCCTTACCATCTGAGCCACCAGGGAAACTTAATAATCCTTAGTAACTATTTCAAATTCTTTTCAACACTAGCTAGATGTTTACATACACATATATCTATGCTAATTTGTGGAGATAAAAGCTTCTTTTTTTTCCTCCAAAGGGATTCATTTAACAGGGATATCTTTCCAAGTCATTGCCATGGTAGTTCATTTTTAATGGCCACACAATATTCCACAATGTTATTTAAATGGTCCTGTAATGATGGGCCTTTAGGTTGGTTGGAACTTTTTCCATTATAAGCAATGCTGCAGTGTGCTTCCCTGTATAAATATTCTTGTGCTTGAAGTTTGGAAGTTAGACTCCTAGAAACAAAGTTGCTACTGCGTGTGCACTGTAAAATTTGACAGACACTGCCAAATTGTCCTTCTCACCAAATCACGTACCAACCTCCGCTCCCACCGGCAGAGCATGAGTATCTCCTTTTCTACACACCCTACCCAGTAATTTGCTTCCTTCTGGAGGTCTGCAAAGAAGCAATCTGTCAGACAGCCGAAGAGGCAAATGAGAATCTGTGTACAATGAATACACCTGACACCTTGTTGAATCCCAGAGCTCGTTCAGCTGATTGGACTGCCTAAGGGGGGGGTCCCCCCTCTCTCTTGGCTCCATGGGGAGCCTAGACGAGGAATGGTTGATGAGGGGCACTGGGGCACTCTCCTCTGCTTTGATTTAAAGTCTGCTCCTCAGTCCACCGCTATTCAGAGACGACATGCTCTGATGGCCGATAATATGCTCTATTTGTATTCTAGCTGGGTATAGTATTAGAGCCAAGTGTTTATTCATTTCCATCAGGCAAAGTCTGCAGGCACTGGGTGCTCACCTTGATCTTTAATTGTAATCACAAAATCAAAGTCCTACTGTCATCTCAAAGGCTCACTCAGACTCCCAACTTTAGAAGGTCTATTGGCCTTCATTCCAAGTGTGTAGGACAGGTGGATGTCTGGGTTACAGGGCTCCCTTCCCATTGCCTTCTCCACTGATTCAAAATAAAATGCAAAGGAAGAGAAAGCCGTGCTCGCTGAAGCTCAGCACTTTTAAAGCCAATGATTTGCATTAACATTGATGCCCACTTTTGTTTTTAAGATCACTTAATAGACTTCATTTCTTAAACCAAAACCACAGAATAATCTCTCCAGACTGAGTCTTTGGAAGAGAATGCTCACAAATTTATTCAGAGGACTTCAAGCAGTAAAAATAATGTGCAGTTCATTTTAATGGGTAATAAGAGGCCCCAAGAAAAATGAATGTTTCTACATATGTAGTAGATGCTTTCCAAAGGAGATTAATTTACTCCTTTATATTATTGAAGAGAAGAGCCTTTTGGGTTTTGTGAAATTGACATGGTTACAGTAAATAATCAAATAATGCAAAAAACTACAATGAACAAAGTTTATAAAATAACCTATGAAATCATAAGAGAATCACGTTTACACTTTAATGAGGTACATTGCTAGAAACAGTCTGATTTTATATGTTCTTGTAAATTGCTTTTTTCCACTCAAAACTATTAACTGCCATATTCTTGTGATTATTATTTGGACATTGAGAAACATTTTATCCTATGGCTTCATCACTATTTATTCAGTCAGTTCTATAATGATTCCATTGCACATTTTGAATATTTATTTCCTCACTGGGTAGCAGATGTTGACTATGAAACATTAATATTTATCTTTGCTGACATGATAGATGGCATGGCACAGACTTTAATTTGCTTAATTTTAAAAAGTTGAAGTGAAATTGGCAAAAACGTTATATAAGTTTCAGGTGTACAACATTATCATTTGATATTTGTACACACTTCAAAATGATCACCAGCAAAAATCTAGTAATCACCCATCACCATACAATTTGCATTTCTTTTCCATTGGGGATGGTCTTGATCCCTGTCTCCTGTACAATGTCACAAATCTCATTCCATAGTTCATCAGGTACTCTATCTATCAGATCTAGGCCCTTAAATCTATTTCTCACTTCCACTGTATAATCATAAAGGATATGATTTAGGTCACACCTGAATGGTCTAGTGGTTTTCCCTACTTCCTTCAATCTGAGTCTGCATTTGGTAATAAGGAGTTCATGATCTGAGCCACAGTCAGCTCCTGATCTTGTTTTTGTTGACTGTACAGAGCTTCTCCATCTTTGGCTGCAAAGAATATAATCAATCTGATTTCGGTGTTGACCAAAATGCAAAAAAGCAAAATGGCTGTCTGGGGAGGCCTTACAAATAGCTGTGAAAAGA
>SJYV01040916.1:0-11384 GCA_006410875.1 Neotragus pygmaeus | reverse complement strand
GGTCACATGTCTACAGTCCATAGGGTGACCCCCTCTCCCAGACCCTGCACCTTTGGTGACAAGACCCTTGGTTAGGCCACCAGGCCTCTGCTGGTTGGGCCCCTTCGGTGGAAACGAGTGAGTTCCTTGAGCCCCTGGCTTGGCAGATATAGACCTATCGGGTCAGTCTCCTTCCCCCACACTTGTCCCATAGAAGTCCTCCCCTTTTCCCTTCAGTTCTACGAGGTAATAACTGGTTTTACAGCTGTCATGATAATGACAGCTACTTGAACACACGACCTTGGTGCTGGCAGTCTCGGTCTTTGGTTGTCCTGCTGAGGTGCTGTGAAAAGACACCCGACGCTGGGCTGGAGACGAGGGGCAGGTCTGGCCTCTGCTGAGCACGGACGCTCTGCTGGAAGGGGAGCACGGCAGCACCCTCACCTGCTGCCCACTGGCTTTTTGCCTGATTCACGTGCCCTGCAGTCAATTGCCCAGATAAACCTGCTCTGCTCTTGCCATGCTGGTGCTGGTGAACTGAAATAATTAGCTCACCTGAGGAGTCTCCAGGAGCCCCACAGATGGGAAACCTTGCAGGGGTAAAGAGGGATGGGCACAGGCCTGTGTGAAACGATACTGTGAAGCATTAATTCCTAAACACAGGTGAAGCTCACATGTACTCTTCCCTTTTTCTTGCCTTTGAGTGTATGATCTCCCTCTGCACATGATTCTGACCCACACAGATGGAGTGAGATCACACAGACCCCAGACCCCCCTACCCGGGGTTACACATTCCTCGGTCAGGACCCCATGGCTGTGATCGGCGGGCCTCCAAAGTGTAAACAAGCCAGGTCCACGTAGTCAAAGCTATGGTTTTTCCAGAAGTCATGTATGGACGTGAGAGTTGGACCACAAAGAAGGCTGAGTGCCAAAGAACTGATGCTTTTGAACTGTGGTGCTGGAGAANAAGCCAGGTCCACGTAGTCAAAGCTATGGTTTTTCCAGAAGTCATGTATGGACGTGAGAGTTGGACCACAAAGAAGGCTGAGTGCCAAAGAACTGATGCTTTTGAACTGTGGTGCTGGAGAAGACTCTTAAGCGACCTTGGACAGCAAGATCAAGCCAGTCAATCGTAAAGGAAATCAGCTGTGAATATTTATTGGAAGGACTGATGGCTGAAGCTGAAGCTGCAATACTTAGGCCATCTGCTGGGAAAAGCTGACTCACTGGGAAAAACCCTGATGCTGAGAAAGACTGAAGGCAGGAAGAGAAGGGGACAACAGAGGATGAGACGGCTGGATGGCATCACCGACTCAACAGATGTGAGCTTGAGCAAACACCAGGAGATAGAGGAGGACAGGGAAGCCTGGTGTGCTGCAGTCCATGGGGTCACAAAGGGTCGCACAGACTTAGAGACTGAACAGCAACAAGCAGGTAGCCCCCCCGAGGTGTCGCTATGAGCACCAGGGGAGGCGAACTTGTCAGAGGGAAAGACTAAGAGCCCTACCTCAGCACTGACCCCCGGCAGGGCCTTGGGACACCAGTCAGAGAAAAGCACAGTTACCCAGAGAAACCCAACTCCGCTCCAGACCCCAGGCATCTGAGCGCTGACACTCAGATGCAGGCTCGGAGTGTTCCAGGACAGAGGCCAGGCCGGGTCTCTGCCCAGGTCTCCATGTCCTCCCGCACAGAGACCCCGGCAGGTGTAAATATCCTCATTGTAGAAGCACACCGTCTCATCTAAACATAATCAGTGTAGACAGGAATTGGAGAGGTCTGAATCTACCACGCAGACAGAACTTGGTCAGGTTCAAAGTAGCCCAGGGCTGCGCTCCCAGGAGGCACAGGTCTCCCTGCCAGACCTTAGGGGACTGTCCTTCCCGGGGTCTCTCATCGCTGGACAAGGGGCTCACCTGCACGTGGGAAAAAGGCTGTACCCTTCTTGAAGAAGAGATCATCCCTGGGCTCCACTCTTCGCCCACGTCAGAAAACGGAACAGAAGCTTCCTCACTAAACATCTCAAGGGGCAGAACAAAGCTGTGAGCAGGTTCTGCGGCCGCGTGGCAGTCAGGGCCCTGGGGAGAGCCGGGAACCTCGAGCGCAGCCCAGGGTCCTGCAGGGACAGACCGGAAATGGCTCCGCTGCAGCGTCCCAAGCTTCCAGCAGGAGGCGCTGCCCAGTCGCCCAGGAAGGGCTGTCCCCTAAGGTCTGGTAGGGAGAGCGGATCCGTCCATCCTGATGGTCAGTTAAGGGTGGAGCACGCTCAGGTCCTGCTTCCCCACAGGGTTGAGGGAGGGAGGCTGACACCTCCTAGACTCCCGCTCAGGTGACGTCGTGCCAGGGCTGATGCCCACAGAGCACTGCGCTGCATCTAAGCAGAGAATGCTGGCAGAGGTGGGGCATAGACACCACCAGAGCAGAGAACGCACAAAGACCTTCCACCTGCACCCACCGGCCCACCTCGGGTCCTAAGCCCCCAGCCCATGACCCACTACCGCCTCCACCACCTCCACCCCGCCCCTTGGAACACATATGCACTGCATACCTACACATACCATGCACACAAACAGCACATGTCCGCAAATGAGTGCACGCACACGCAAAACACACACATGGGGAATAAAATGAGTCCATTCTGAAGATCAGTCCTGGGATTTCTTTGGAGGGAATGATGCTAATGCTGAAGCTCCAGTACTTTGGCCACCTCATGCAAAGAGTTGACTCATTGGAAAAGACTAATGCTGGGAGGGATTGGGGACAGGGGGAGAAGGGGACAACAGAGGATGAGATGGCTGGATGGCATCACTGACTCGATGGACGTGAGTTTGAGTGAACTCCAGGAGTTGGTGATGGACAGGGAGGCCTGGCTTGCTGCGATTCATGGGGTCACAAAGAGTCAGACACAACTGAGTGACTGAACTAACTAACTAACTAAAGAATTGGTTCCTAAACACAAATGAAGCTCACATGCATTCTTTCCTTCTCCTGAGGTTTGATGGTTTTCAAAATAAAAATTTTACAAAGTAGTTAATGGTTAATAACTTTTGGATTATGGGGCTTTCTGAAGTTATCCCACAAATATTTTAAGACCTGAGAGATGAATGTAGATATTCCATGTGTCCCACGACAGAAGAACGGACAAGCAGACCATGATCCATCCACACAATAAATGTTGTCAAGCCTGAAAGGAAGGCAGTTCTGACACAGGCTACAGCTTAGATGAACCCTGAGGGCATTATGCTCAGTGACATAAGCCAGACACGGAAGAACAAATGATGTCTGAGTCCACTCATACAAGGACTAGAGCAGTCAGCTCCATAGACACAGAAAGCAGGATGGTGAGTGCCGGGAGATGCGGGAGGGGAATGCAGACTGTCTCTTGGGGACTGTTTTGGTTTTGCAAGATAGAAGTAGCAACTGCAATGCACACAAGCATGCACTGTGCAGCATTTACAACAGCTGAGACGTATAAGTAACCAAGATGAATGTGGCAGATGAATGAATAGAGAAGTTATCTATGCATAGAATGGAGTGTCATTGCCATGAAAAAAAAAATCCCATTTACAGGGATAATCTAGAACAATCATAGATTAATCTAGGACAATCATAGTAAGTGAAGTACTTCAGAAGGAGAAACTGATACCAATGAGCTATTTTATAAAAGCGAAATACACACACAGTCTTAGGAAACAAACATGGTTACCGAAGGGGAGTGGTGGGTGGAAGGGATCAATTAGGAGGTGGGGATTCATTTATACTCACAAATACACATAGAATATAGAATCAGCATGAACCTACTTTAGAAAGGGTAGTGTACTACACACTCTAATAATGTGTATGTGAAAATACAAAAAATGAATGAATATGTTTATGGAGATAACTGATGAAGAATCTCTACACCGACAAACACAATGGTGTAAATCAACTATCCTCCTAAAAACATAAACGCTAATTTAAAAAAACAAAAAACAAGGATTAATGAGACACAGGCTTCTGGCCTGTGCCAGAAGCAACCACGGGCTAGGAGTAACCCTAAGGCTCTGGTTACTATAGTAACAGGAGTAGGGATGAAGAAATCCCGTCTCCCTGTGGCCATTTCCCACAACAGAAATTTTAAAGCTATTGCTTATGCTGCAGTGAAATAAGAAACAGTTTTTTTCTCTTTGGTCTTTTGATTCCTTCTCTACTTTAGCTGTTCCTCATCTATAGTCTTCATTGATAACTAAGTTTTCTTTTTTTCAGAAGATTAACCTATTGACTCTTTTGAAACAATGCTGAAAGGAAAGAATATAGGAACCTTATACCTTTGTGGAAATAAATGTTTTTTTGAGGAAATAGAAAGATGGCTTTAATCTCTAAGCTGGCAGAGAAGAGAACACAGTAGGCTTGTGCCTCAAGAACTGCCACGATGGGGAATCAAAGGATCACAGAGTTGGGACTCATAGTCAGAGGCTGGAGACAAAGAGCAAATATATAAGGATACTGTATTCTTTCTTTTTGCATTTTTGTTTCAAAATAGTCACTAGGCTGGCATCAGGAAGCCCAGTAACTTGGGTCTGGCAGGGCCAGGAGTTGGGTCCCTTGTCTTTTGTGGATTGCACTGTGGCTTTCTTCCTGTAATGCAAAAAGAGGGGAAAACAAACTATAAGGGGAGTTTTGCAGAGAGAGTACCATAAAGGTAAGCATCAGGTTGTAACTAGCATAAAATTAAAAGATAATAGAAGCAAAGTATGGCTTATGCAGAGTTAGAGAGCGATAGGTGTGGGATATCCGTGGAGAAGGGATTGGTTACCCACTCCAGTATTCTAGCCAGGAAAATTTTATGGACAGAGGAGCCTGGTGAGCTACAGTCCATGGGATCACAAAGAGTCAGACATGACTGAGTGACTAACATACACACACACGTGTAGGATATAGTTTACATAACAGGTTAGTCTTCTGAAAAGAAGGAAACTTAATTATCAATGCAGACTAGATCAGGAGCAGTTAGGGTAGACAAGGACTCAAAAGGCAAAAGAGAAAAAGAAAACTATTTTTATTTCACTGCAACATTTACAAACACTTCAAATTCACAAAGACTGCTGGGTTCTAAATGACACCGGCACTTTAAAAACTTCCATGGGTTACTAATTGAAATAAATAAAAACTGGTCGGGATTGGGAGCTTGTGTGCACCTGTGGTGGATTTGTGTCGATGTATGGCAAACCCAATAGAGTATTGTAAAGTTAAATTTAAAAATAAATAAATTTATAAAAAAAAAAAAACAAAACTGGGCGACTGTGAAGAAGAAAACTTCCAGGCTATTCCACACACACAGTTAAAATAAAAGTCCATGGAAACGTGCTGCACATCAGGAATTGTTAGAGACGTGCAAATCAAAACCACAGCGAGGGAACACTGCACCAGTTTGAAAAGCCATCTTCAGTCTACAAAGGTGAATGGTGGAGAAGACACGGAGGAAAGAGAACACTCCCGGTGCTGATGAGATGTAAATGCTAAGAATTATTGTGGAGAGGAGTATGGAACTGCTTTTAATATTTAGTTAACTTGAGCTTCCCCTGGCAGCTCAGTTGATAAAGAATCCACGTGCAATGTAGGAGACCCTGGTTCAATTCCTGGGTCAGGAAGATCCCCTGGAGAGAGGATAGGCTACCCACACCAGTATTCTTGGACTTCCCTGTGGCTCAGCTGGTAAAGAATCCGCCCGCAGTGCAGGAGACCTGGGTTCCATCCCTGGGTTGGGAAGATCCCCTGGAGAAGGGAAAGATTACCCACTCCAGTGTTCTGGCCTGGAGAATTCCATGGACTGTATAGTCCATGGGTCGCAGAGTCAGACACAACTGAGAGACTTTCACTTTCACCAAGACAAACACTGATTCCAGCCCAGGTCACAGGATGACTTAAAACATGTCCTGCTCAGCGTTCCCCCATTGTCAGCACCAACAAGGGCAGAAGATGCCTGAACAGCAGCTCTGCCTGAAGCCGGCAGACAGCCTCGGTGAGGGACACGTCAGCCAAGTCTCTTCCTTGTCAGGTGGTTAACGAGGCTCCCCCTTCATAGCAAAGGGCTCCTTAACTCCAAATTCATTTTGCATAGAGAAAAGGAAAGAATCAGACATAAACTATAAACTAAATCAAGTATCTTTATTTTTAAACTTAAATATAAAAAGTGAAGGATAAAGGCAGTAAAAATCACACTTTAAGTGAATAAATTACAAAGTAAATCAGCTATATATTCTGACATATTAAAAAAGAGGAGGAGGATGGAAGCAACACAAATTTCTATAAGTGACTATGTGGGTACCACCCAAGTTCTCTGGTCAACTCCACCGCTAGACTCGGCTGCAGACACCATCCAGGAACAAGAGCTGCTCTTTCCATCACACCAAGAGGAGCCTTCTTTGTCACCGGGGCACGGACAGAACCCAAGTCTGTGCCTTCAGGCAGCTCTTCTGCCAGGCTCCAAGCAGAAGGCTCAACTTGAGCTGTGTTCTTCATCTTCTCCTACAGGTTAATGATGGGAAAATGAGGCAAAGGAAGCACCTAAAACTTGGGCACCTCCCCTTTCTGCAGCTATTTTATTTTCTTTTTCTGTAACTGACTTTTTTTAATCAAAAGAAAAAGGGTATATTTCCATAGTTCTCCTCATTGGGATTTTGGGCTTCAAAGGTACTCCATCATGGGGTAATTATCAAGCTCTTATCACTACTGACTGCTCCTCATCCTCATCTTCTCAGGTGGGTTTTGGGATTCTCTTCTTCCGAACAAAGGCAGGAGTCCTGGGGACAGTGAGTGGAATTTCTTTCTTCTCAGGAACACCCACAACACCTAACAAGATGTGATAAGGGCAAGGCTTCACATAAATGCTTATCCTCCAATACCCTCTCTGCTTCTCGCTGTTTGATTCTTTTCTCTGTTTCAAAGTCAAGGCCAATAGGCACGGTGGGTGGCTGGCTTCTCTGGCAGTTTCTTAGGGAAAATGCCCCCACTGTAAAGAATTCCAGAATCCAGTTTCCATGCTTTACATTTGTAGAGCCCTGCTTCTACAGGATTACATTTCTTGGATTTTGCATGTTTCCAACACCTCCACCATCTCTTGCTGCATTTTTTCCTCTTCTCTGATTCTTGCTTCTCAGTACTTTTTAGGCTCTTCTATATATGGGAAGAAGAACCTGAAAAAGAATAGATACACATTTATGCATGGTTTAATTAATTATAATTCAATTAATAATTGAATTATAATTATTAATTATGCATGGTTGTGTACACCTTACACAAACACAACATTGGAAATCAACTCTATTCCAATATAGGATCAAAATGAAATTGCACAGAAAGAAAAAAGAAAGGGGCATGGAAAAATGCTGCTGGCACTTTCCACAACAACATGTAAAGCTGTGCTGAGGGGCACTTAATATTCAGAAGGCCCGTGGGGTTGTGAATAAACAACACCTGCCTTCAAGGACTGTTCTAGGAGTGTTCCTCGAAACACAGGGCAGATGATCAAAAGCCAATTGCTAGATGTTTCACTCATACCCTTAAAAAAAAAATCACAGGAAACAATGTTAACCTTGCTAAATATCAGAGAAATCCAAAACAAAACTACAATGAGGTATCACCTCACACCGGTCAGAATGACCATTGTCAAACACTCTACAGAGAGCCAAGGCTGGAGAGGGTGTGGAGAAATGAGAACCCTCCTCCATCAATGCTGGAAGAAAACAGCCACCATGGAGACAGTGTGCATGCGTGCTAAGTCACGCCAGTCGCGTCTGACTCTCTTCGACCCTATGGACTGTAACCTGCCAGGCTCCTCTGTCCATGGGATTCTCCAGGCAAGAAATACCGGAGTGGGTTGCCTCCAGGGGATCTTCCCCACCCAGGGATCGAACCCATGTCTGTTTCCAGTGTTGGCAGGCGGGTTCTTTACCACTGGCACCACCTGGGAAGCCCATGGAAACAGTGTGGAGATTCCTTAAAATGGGAACGATATTACAATATTCTTGTTGAATTAAAAAATATTCACAACCTAAAAGTTGAGAGTTATGTTTTATTCAGTGGGAACTTTCAGGACTTCGAGCTCAGGAGACACCATCTCAAGCAATCCTGAGAGAACTGCTTCCGGGATGGGGAGGGGAGGAGCCAGCTTACACAGAGCTTTGTAACATTGGGCAGGTAGTCTGAATATAAAAAGATTACTGTTAAAGAAAGCCAGACATCCTGAGTCAAGGAATTTAGTGCTTTTCTGTGTATGGGAAGATGCAAGAGTCTGGGATCCTGAATCATTCCTTTCATATGCACATGATCTATCTGGGCCAGCATCCTGTTTTCACATCCTGAGCTTCCTTTCCTTAGGGATCACCTGAGGGAGTGTCTGCAGTCTGATGGCTGCTAGAGAGCAGATATTCTTCTTCCTGAGTTCCTGAGGTCTCACCGGCTCATACTGGAGAGTTGCAATTGCTGCTGTATATTGTCACCCTGCTTATTTAACTTATATGCAGAGTACATAATGAGAAACGCTGGTCTGGATGAAGCACAAGCTGGAATCAAGATTGTTGGGAGAAATATCAGTAACCTCAGATATGCAGATGATACCACCCTGTTCATGGGAAATAGATAGGGAAACAGTGGAAACAGTGTCAGACTTTATTTTTTCGGGCTCCAAAATCACTGCAGATGGTGACTGCAGCCATGAAATTAAAAGATGCTTACTCCTTGGAAGAAAAGTTATGACCAACCTGGATAGCATATTCAAAAGCAGAGACATTACATTGCTGACTAAGATCCACCTAGTCAAGGCTATGGTTTTTCCAGTGGTCATGTATGGATGTGAGGGTTGGACTGTGAAGGCGGCTAAGCGCCGAAGAATTGATGCTTTTGAACTGTGGTGTTGGAGAAGACTCTTGAGAGTCCCTTGGACTGCAAGGAGATCCAACCAGTCCATTCTGAAGGAGATTAGCCGTGGGATTTCTTTGGAAGGAATGATGCTAAAGCTGAAACTCCAGTTCTTTGGCCACCTCATGCGAAGAGTTGACTCATTGGAGAAGACTCTGATGGTGGGAGGGATTGGGGGCAGGAGGAGAAGAGGACAACAGAGGATGAGATGGCTAGATGGCATCACTGACTCGATGAACATGAATCTGAGTGAACTCTGGGAGTTGGTGATGGACAGGGAGGCCTGNTGCAGCCATGAAATTAAAAGACACTTACTCTTTGGAAGGAAAATTATGACCAACCTAGATAGCATATTAAAAAGCAGAGACATTACTTTGTCAAGAAAGGTCCATCTAGTCAAGGCTATGGTTTTTCCAGTAGTCGTGTATGGATGTGAGAGTTGGACTATAAAGAAAGCTGAGCACCAAAGAATTGATGCTTCTGAACTGTGGTGTTGGCGAAGACTCTTGAGAGTCCCTTGGACTGCAAGGAGATCCAACCAGTCTGTCCTAAAGGAGATCAGTCCTGGGTGTTCATTGGAAGAAGTGATGCTGAAGCTGAAACTCCAATACTTTGGCCACTTCATGTGAAGAGCTGACTCATTTGAAAAGACCCTGATGCTGGGAATGTTTGAGGGCAGGAGGAGAAGGGGATGACAGAGGATGACAGGGCTGGATGGCATCACTGACTGGATGGACATGAGTTTGAGCAAGCTCTGGGAGATGATGATGGACAGGAAAGCCTGGCATGTTGCAGTCATTGGGGTCACAGTGAGTCAGACGTGACTGAGCAACTGAACTGAATTGAACTGAATCGGTTCTGAATATTCACAAGGCAGGCAGGGCTGGAAAGGACACCTGCCCTCAAGTGAAGTCCTTGGTGCAAATCACCAAAAAATGAATTCAAAACAGGATCAACGTTCAAGAAACCAATTCCAACAGGCAAACTGTACTCTCACTGTATAGGATCAAAAAGCACATGGAAACACAGTTCACGTGACTAATTATCAAATCAATGCAAATCAAAACAACACCAAGGAATCATCTCACCATGGTCAGAATGGCCATCATCAGAAAGACCCACAAAGAATAAACACTGCAGAGGTCAGAGACAAAAAGGAATCTTCCTTCTTTCTTGGTGGGGGTGTAAATGGTTGCAGCCACTGTGGAAAACAGCACAGAGGTTCCTTAAAAAACTCAACACACAGGTACCATATGATCCAGCAATCCCACTCCCGGGTTCAGATACAGAGAAAATCACAATTTGAAATGACTTGTGCACCCTTATATTCAGAGCAGCACTATTTATTAGAGCCGAGATGGAGAATCAACAAACATGGCCAGAGATAAAAAATGTAAGACTTAGTGAGACAACTAGACACTAGAATACTCCTCACTCATAAAACAGAATTAAATAATGCCATTGGGAATAGCAAAGATGGACCAAGACATTACCATGTGCAGTGAAGTAAATCAGAGAGAGAGAAATATCATCAGATATCACCTACAGGAGGAATCTATCAATTTATACCAATGAACTACTATACAAAACAGAAAAAGACTTACAAACTTTGAAAACCAACTTACAATTAACAACAACAAAAAAAAATTAGGGAGAAGGGTAAAATAAGACTTTTGCATTATCACATACCCACTCATATATATCCAATAGATAATCATAAAGCACATACTGAGTTGCACAGAGAACCCTACTGAACACACTGTTCAGAGCAAGAATAGATATACATCTAGATACATCTGAATCAAGTTCCTGGACACCTAAAATAGCACAGTGGAAACAGGCACTATTCCAATATATAATAAAGAAAATCAATACCGAAGAATGTTCAAACTACCATACAAGTGGGCTCATTTCATATTTTTGCAAGGTAATGCTCAAAATCCTTCAAGTTATCCTTCAGCAGGATGTGAACTGAGAAATCCCAGATATTCAAGCTGGATTTAGAAAAGGCAGAGGAACCAGAGATCAAATTGCTAGCATCCACTGGATCGTAGAAAAAGAAAGGGAATTTCAGAAAAACATCTACTTCTGCTTCACTGACTACACTAAAGCCTTTGACTGTGTTCAGTTCAGTTCAGTTCAGTCACTCAGTTGTGTCCGACTCTTTGCAACTCCATGAGTTGCAGCACACCAAGCCTCCCTGTCCACCACCAACTCCCGGAGCCTACATTAAGAGGCTTTTTAGTTCCTCTTCACTTTCCGACATAAGGGTGGTGTCATCTGCATATCTGAGGTTATTGACATTTCTCCTGGCAATCTTGATTCCAGCTTGTGCTTCTTCCAGTCCAGCATTTCTCATGATGGACTCTGCATATAAGTTAAATAAGCAGTGTGGCAATATACAGCCTTGACGTACTCCTTTTCCTATTTGGAACCAGGCTGTTGTTCCATGTCCAGTTCTAACTGTTGCTTCCTGACCTGCATACAGGTTTCTCAAGAGGCAGGTTAGG
>SJYV01040913.1:42863-55617 GCA_006410875.1 Neotragus pygmaeus | reverse complement strand
CCAGCCCTCTGCCCTGATGGCCCAGGGAGGGGGGCCCAGGCCCATGTCCACTGTCACCTGCAGGTGTTGGGGGCAAGAGACGGCGGCGTGGTGCTTGGTGGCCATCCACGTATCTCTGGGGTCTGTGAGATGGCAAAAGGATGGGGCGTGGGGGAGTCCCTGCCTGTTCATCTAGGTAGGAGAGCCTGTTCATGAGGAATGGCTGGGGTGAGCTCAGGCCTGGGCATGTGCAGTGGGTTACCATTCCTCCCACACATGGCCTCATGGGCTCATCCTACGTGTCGTGGCCAGAGTGCTGGCTCAGGACTTCCTCTTGCTCATCCTGCTTCTCTTGCCCTTTGGTTGCCTTGGACTGAGAACTTCCTTCTTCTGGAATGGTGAAAATGAGAACCCCAGAGCTTCTCCTGGAGAAAGTGAGGCAAGTTAGGCAGACCAGGTCCTCTCAATGTGGTCCTGAGCCCCTGATTTCCTCTCATTCCATGCCCTACCTTCTACAGAAACACTGGACTTTTAATTTTTTCCTAATTGAGAAAATTCACAAAACATAGTTAACATGTCATCATTTTAAGGCAAACACAGGCTTTCTTTAACAGTTGTCTGTCTCATTGGAAGCACCTGAAGTTTCCAAAAAATCAAAGCAGGCTCTCTTTGGCCTGTTGAAGAGAGAGCTTCAACACAAGAACTGGGGGTGTGTTGGGGAGGTGGTGAGAGGGAGGCTGTAAAAGCTAGATGTGACCTCATTTCATCCATCATTCCCATGAGGTAAGTGCTACCATCACTCCTCATTCGCAGGTGAGGAAATTGAGGACCACAGAAACTAAGTGACTAGCTCAAGGTCACTTAGCAAATGGCAGAGCCAGGATTTGAACTTAAACCCATCTTGCTCCACATCATGTGTTTTTGTATATTAAACCTCTGTATTGCCTCTCTCATATGAATCTCTTATTACCCTCTGTTCCCACCAGAGCCCTTGAATCCCCTCCATTTCTCCCCACATTTCCATTTGAAGGCCCTCTTATACTAACCACCTCTGCACCCTGAAGTCCCCATATAGTGGCTAGTCCCTGTCTTCCCTCACAAGCCTCCCGCAGAGCTTTGGCCATACCTGTGGGCATGGGACCCAGACTGGGGAACATTGGACTGTCTGGAGTTGGGAGCCCCCCCATCGTCATCACTGGGTCCAGGGGAAAGTGAATCTGGAGGTTTGTCTCCAACAGGCAGAGACACAGAAATCATGGAGCTCCGGCGAGACGTGGGCTGGGAGCCCATCAGGGCCTATGGAAATCACAGGATTGAGGATTGCATCCAGATTATAACCAAGTCACCTGGTCAAATAATAGTGTGTATCCAGCAACTGCCCTGGGGGCTGAAACTCGGTCTTGCCCCCAGCCCAACAGTGGGTGGTAGGTACCAAATAAACGTTTGTCTACTGTAGGGTGCCTTCTCTGAGGGGCTTCCTCCCAGAGGCAGTATGGAAGTCACTCAAAGGGTTGAGGGAGTATTCAGTTCAGTCGCTCAGTTGTGTCTGACTCTTTGCGACCCCATGGATTGCAGTACGCCAGGCCTCCCTGTCCATCACCAACTCCCAGAGTTTACTCAAACTCATGTCCATCGAGTCGATGATGCAGTTGGCCAAAAAGTTCGTTCAGGTTTTTCCATAACAGGGTACTGAAAAACCCAAACGAACTTTTTGGCCAACCCAATATTTTACGATCAAGAGTGTCTGGGGGAGTGAAAGCTTACTGTCCTTACTGTGTACGTTTCCAGGTCCTCGTGTTCCTCCTCTCCCTCCTGCCCCTCTTCCCCTTCCTCTTCCTCTGTGTCACAAGTGAGGGCCTGCCGCATCTCTGGACCCAAGTCTTGCAGGCTCCTCAGGCCAGCCTGTGGGGGTAGCAAAATAGGGAAGTGGGCAGCTCAGGGTCTAAACTTCCCTGCCCTTGGGTACGAGTGTGGGGTGGGAAGGGAGCCCCACAGCCACCCCTGACCCTCTATGGGTCCTGGGGCCTCAGTTTCTTCATCTGTGACATGGCTTCCGTGAGATCAAGAAGGCGGTCAGTCTCAGCTACAATGCTTCCACATATCCCCACCCAGCTCAGCCCTTGCTCCCAAGACCTGAAGGGCAGAGGAGGTGCTTGGGGGGGCCTCGGTGCCTAGTAGCCCCTTTTCCTTCCTCCGCCGGAATTTGCGGAAATAGTCCTGGATCAGAAATGTGGCGTAGAATTTGCCCACGGTAACTTCTTCCTCTGGGAGCAAGGGAGAAGAAGCAAGGTCACACAGAAGTCCTCTGCTCTCCCCGCTTCTCCCACCAAGGCTTGGACTCTCCCCCTGCACCCCTCCGTCTGTAGCCAGGATGGTTTGGTGGTAGTGAGCAAATTCAGAGGCGGGCTTAAGAAATTGGGGTGGAGCCAGCTCACCGTCAGCTGGCGGGATGACCTCATCTAGCAGCTTCTGCTTCATCCGCTTCCAGATCTTTTTGATGACAATCCGCAGCTCCTGATTGGCTTGCTCCAGGTTCCCTGCATCGGGAGAGGATATGGGCATAAGCCAATGGGAAGAACACTTCACAGCTACTCCCTCACTGTTGGAGGGGGCGTCACAAGCTTCTGCTGCAGCCACACACTGCGCCGGTTGGACAGGTGGGAAAACAGACTTGGAGAAGACAAACTCAATTATTTTGAGGTTCAGAGCTAGGAGTGGGGCCCATTCTCCAGTTAGTTTGCTCTTGGCACCTTCCCCAGGAACCCTCTCCCTCCTGCCCCTCCCCCTCTTCCCCACACACCTTCTGTCTTGATCTTCAGGGATGTCCGGACCAGGGCAAAGAGTGTGGCGTTGAATGTCACTGTCCCATCTGAGTTGAGGGGCATGTTCATCGCCACAAGTCTCTGTGCACAGCAGGGATATGGAAGCCACTTTGGGCAAATGCCAGGGATGCAGGCATGTGATGCCCAAGGGCATAAGCCTTTGAGGATGCCACCAAACACCCCTTCCCCACATAAGGCAGGGTCCCTGACCATCCCGGTCATATGGTGGACAGTCCTCTCCGACGCAGTGGTGGGCAGGGGCACAGACCTTGCAGGCCACTCGGTGCGGGCACAGCTTCCCAAATCCCAGGGGGGGCTGGATGCGTCTCAGCAGGGCAACCACATCCAGGTGCTTGATGCGGCCTCTGGGCAAGGTAGGGGTGGATAGGAGGCACTACTGGGTTGGAGATAACCCCTCTAGTCCTTACTCAAGGTCCTACCAGCTCATCACTCCCTCCCAGCACCAACACCCCATAGCCTGCCAGGGAAGAATTGGGAGGGGAAAAGGCAGAGGACAGCAGCAGTGGGAATCTTGGAGCATCTACTGCCTGGGTAATGGGAAGTACAGGTGAGTGGTTCTGGGGTTGGAGGAGTGTGCGGGGCAGTACACTGTCCTCTGGGATCCCAGGTATGGGGTTAGAGGGCATACTTGGCCCCAGGGTCATATTCAGACCAAATCCTCTTGAATTCATCGAGGTGATGGGGGCCCAGGATGGACCAATCTCTGGTTAGATAATCAAAGTTGTCCATGATCACAGCCACAAAGAGATTTATGATCTGTGGGCCAGTGAGTAGGAGAGGTTAGGTGAAGGGCAGAGCAGGGTATGTGGGTTTGGTGGGAGGCTGAGGTAAGCTTATATGGTCACTGACTCAGGAGTCCTTGTTTTGATCTTGTCAGGCCAGCCCTTTCATCTGCTCTGAAGATCTGGGCTCCCCACCTCATCCCCGGACTTCCTCAGAGCCAGCCCCTGAGACAGTGGTAATAGTGGTGGGGAAACGGTCCTTACCAGGAATGCACAGAGCATGAAGAAGCTGATAAAATAGGCGATGGCAAAATTGCTACCACAGCTAAACTCCTCACCAGGGCCGAAGTCAGACTCAGGGTCACACCGGCTTCCGGGAAGGCTGGCAAGCATTATCTCCTGCCATGCCTCACCAGTAGCACACCTGGGGGGTCACACAGGGATGCCATCTTGGAGGGGAGGCTGTGACATCATGACAAGGGGCTGTAGGGGCCAGAGGGGTGAAGAGATGACCTGCTTCTTGCCAGGCGCAACATCTGGTAAAGATAGCATTTCAATATTTTAAAAGCTGGTGTGGCCATGTTGATGACAGTCATGTTTTCATTTTATAGATGCAAGGTCTATGAAAGGTATACATCTTGCAGCCAGAAAAAGGATGGCTGAGGCTAGACTATTCTAAAAGATTCTTTAGAACACAACCAGAAAAGGTCTTTGGGAATATGGAGTCTCACAGCACCAGCATTAGTGTTAGTTGCTCAATCATGTCTGACTCTTTGCAACCCCTGGACTGTAGCCGGCCAGGTTCCTCTGTCCATGGGATTCTCCAGGCAAGAATACTGGAGCAGGTAGCCATTTCCTTCTGCAGGAGATCTTCCCAACCCAGGGATCAAATCTGGGTCTTCTGCATTGCAGGCAGATTCTTTACCATCTGAGCCACCAGGGACATCCCGTGGCGTCCCATGCTGCCTTGTTATTTCCATAACTCAGGCAGTCTGGGGCCCAGAGAGGCTATGTGGCCACCCCCCAAAAGCATGCTGGAGATCAAAGCAGCAGGGAAGGGGTGTTTGTGTCACCTGAACAAAAGCAGTACAGCCTGTGGAAAGGTCTGGAAGTTGTTGTTTCGGTTGATCTGTGTGCCATCCTGAAGAGCCACCTTGCCGAACATCTGTGGACACACAAGGGCTCTGTCAGAGGGGTGACTCTGTGCTCTTTACAGGATCCCACCCATTTCACAACACCTAATACCTGAAGGATCCTCACCACGCTGACAAGCAGGCACTGCTGACCCCATTACACAGATGTGTGGACTGACTCAGGGTTATGCGGCTTGTCTGTCTTTATACCCCACTTTGGGCTCATCCCTGTCTAACCCCTTTCAACAGAAGAGTGCCCAAGGGATGCTCCCTAGTGTTTCCACGTACCTGCATCCCAATGACTGCATAAATGAAGAATATCATTGCGATGAGAAGAGCCACATAGGGTAAGGCCTAGGGGGGTAGAGAGGACAATAGGTACTCAGGTCCAGGCAGAGAACTGTAAGCCCCAGAATGCACTGCTCCCTCAAGCCTGGGACATATGAGAGATGTGGTCCATCCCCAAGGTGCTTACAACACAGTATTAAGTACAATAGAGTAAGGTGTGTGAGGCCAAGATGCTTTGGGAATTGAAAGCCCACAGAAGACAGAAAACTGGAAATAGTAAGCTGCTGATGGGTATGACATGCTGGAAGGGGTAGTTCTGGGAATAGTAAAAGGACAAGCTGAGAGGTGTGAGGTGGGGATGAGGAGTGGACAAAGGAGTGGGGGAGTTACCTGAAAAGACTTGATGAATGTCCAAAGTAATGTGCGAATCCCTTCACCCTTACTAAGAAGCTTGACCAATCGCATGACTCGGAAGAGGCGAAAGAAAGTGATCGAAATGCGGGAACTGTCTTCAGAGCTCTGGGATTGAGTGTGTGGTGAGTATGCTCAGTTCACATTTGCTTCAGCCACCCCCCAGTCTCGTACTTTGACCTCCCGAAGCCATCAAATCCCTCAGAACCCAGGCCCCAGAGTGATTAGGGAACATTTCTAAGGACTTTCAGGCAGAAAGCAAAGGATGGTAGGTGAAGAGAAAGGCATAGAGTCCCTGCTGTGAGGTGGGGGGTTACCTCGCCCAGGTGGCCACCATTCTGGATAGAGATATTACCGAAACAGAGGTGATGAGATCACAGGGCCAGTGAACAAGAGGAGAAATGATGGAGCAGATATGAGGGATAGAGGATGGCAGAGTTATCATCCAGGGATGATGAGGAAGGTTATGTAGTGATGGATCAGGATGGTTGAAGGAAAAGTTGGTAATAAGGGTGAAAGGGAAAGGAGAAGGCACAGAAGATGATGGAGGAGACATAGTGCAGCCAGTGGAGGAAATGGTGGAGCCAGTGGTTTCATGGACATGAGAGAACCGATGGAAGATCCAATGGAGAAGCCCGTGATGGAGATATGGACCCAGCAGCATTGTCAACGGAGGACCACGCAGTACCCAATGAAGACGATGATGGAGCCAATGGTGCAATCAGTGGTGATGACAGAGCCGTGAAAGACCCAGTGTCAGAGACGATGGTATTGGTGGAGGAAATGGAGCCAATAAAGGAATCAGAAGAGATGATGCAGTCAAAGCAGGAATTGGTTGAGATGATGGGGCCAATGGAGGGGGATGTAGAGGCAATGAAGAAAATAATGGTAAAAACAAGAGAGTAATTTTAGGAGCTGCTGGAGGCAGGGCATAAGTTGCAAATAAATGGGAGGGGGGAGGGCTGGGAGAAGAAGGCTTTGCCTGAACCCAACACAGACTCAGAGAGATGGTGCTAGAGGAAGGAGTTCTGAGTCTCTGGGATTGAGTAGGATGTGAGTGGGAACCACCTCCCCATGAGAGAAAGCCCTGGGATTGAGGTGAGAGAAGGTTGGTAGGAGTAGAGTGGGTTAGTAGAGAGGCCAGTCCTCACGTTGACTTCAGTGACGGCAATGTCCACTACGCTGCCCACCACAATAAGAGCATCAAATGTGTTCCAGGCATCAGTAAAGTAATGCTGTAGACAAGAGGAAAGCAGTGTCCTGTCTTCTCAGAGCTAGCAAGCTAGGGTATGGGGCTACAAGTGGTTGGGGACATTGGGGAGGCAGGGCCTGGGTTGGACCATGATAGGGCTGCATCTAGATCCCTCTTCCTCCTTAGTCTCCCGACTCACTGGTTGCTGCCCCCTGGTGGTGGTGGTTTAGTCGCTAAGTTGTGTCCAACTCTTGTGACCCCAGGGACTGTAGTCCACCAGGCTCCTCTGTCCATGGGATTTTCCAGGCAAGAATACTGGAGTGGATTGCCATTTCCTTATCCAGGGGATCTTCCCAACCCAGGAATCAAACCCAGGTCTCCTGCATTGCAGGCAGATTCTTTACTGACTGAGCTATGAGGGAAGTACCCCCTGAGAGGTATGCAATGAGCTCCACCCTAAGGAATGGATTAGGTCTGGGAGGGGGGTACCTTGGGTTTGAAGGCAATGATTTTGAGCACCATCTCGACAGTGAAGAGGCCAGTGAAGACCATGTTGAGGATGTCCATGGCATAGTTGAAGGGAGCAGTCTGCTCATAGTGCTGCGGGAGAAAATCAGATGTGGGGATATAGCATGAGGCAGAAAACCCCCATAACAGTCAAATATTCTCTGGCTTGGACTGAAGTGAGTCTGGGGATGTGGAAGCATGATGAGTTGGCCAAAACTCTCACACTATCCACTTCCCATTATGGATATTGGAAAGCCCAGCTCTTGATTTCTTAGCTTTCCTTGCAGCTAGTTCTGACTAATGAGACTGAAACATAAGCTTGCTGCTGCTTGGACAGCTTCTGTGAAAAATATTTTTGATTTCCAATACAAGGATCAAAGAAGGAAATGGCAACCCACTCCAGTATTCTTGTCTGGAAAAATCCCATGGACAGAGGAGCCTGGCAGGCTACAGTCCATGGGGTCACAAAGAATTGAACACGACTCAGAGACTAAACAACAAAAGGGTCAAATGTGGAAAGTCCCTTACTGCAACCTTCCTTCCTTTTTCCTGCTTTGAATGTGGGTTTGATGCCTGGAGCTATGGCAGCCATTTTGTGACCATGAAGCAATAATCGTGAGAATGAAAACCAACTTGCTAAGAATAGTGGAACAGAAAGAGCCTGGGTCCCTGGTGGGCAATAAGCAAATAGCCTACCTCTGCTTGCTATGTGAGATAACTCACATTTTATTGATTCCAGGATATACATCTTTTCACATTTTAGAATCTCTGAAATTTGGGTGCGTTTCACAGTCAATGGCAACTTATATTTGCCATCTGCCATATTTTTTCATTCTCACATTCCTGAGATTAGGGTGAATAGGTCTGTAATTTGAAAAAATGTAACACATATCTTCAAAGCTTAAGTTTCTCTCAGTTGGGGGTTTTGTTACTTGCAGCCTAAAGCATTTCTGATGGTTCTCAAGGATTTCTGTGGACAGAATAGGGTCAGGTGTCTGGTGGGGGTCAGGATGGGGAGTTCAGACCTGCATGGCTAGAGCAACTGTGTTGAGTAGGATGAGCAGGAACATGAGATACTCGAAGGCAGCAGAGTTCACAGTGGCCCACACACGATACTGATGTGGGTTCTTGGGGATATAGCGACGGAGTGGTTGGGCCTTGAGGGCGTATTCTACACACTGGCGCTGCATATGGGTGCAAAGCATGAGTGAGCAGTGGTGTCCCAAGGCAAGGAGTTGGGGAGGGGGGTTGGTGAATCAGGGGTCAGAGGTCACCTGGTTCTTATCCAGCTCACAGTCTTGGTACTCCTGCTCGCCCTGGGCTCGGAAGGTGATGATGACAAAGCCCACAAAGATGTTCATCATGAAGAATGCAATGATGATGATGTAGACAATGAAGAACACTGAGATCTCCACGTGGTAATTGTAGATGGGGCCCTTGTCCTCTGCGTTTGCATCAATGGCCTTGTATAGCAGCCTGGGGAGCCAGTGGGGGCAAGTGGGGGGATATCCCAGTCTCCTCCAACCTACCCATAGACACCTTAGATACCCCAGAATATCCTTCTCAAATATCCCCCAACCCCTAACCTAATCACCTGAGACCTCCACATCAGGTCATTAAAGACTCCCAAAGCCCAGCCCTCCAGAGACCCAGAGATCCCCATCCAACCCTCCAGAAAATTCCCCAATCAGGCTCTCTGAGACCCTGAAATCCCTTAAGTTCCCACAGATGCCCAATTCTCCTCCAGTCATCTTGGGGTCCCTATACAGCTCCCCAGAATTCCCCCAAAAGCCCCCAAAGATCTCTAAGTCCTCTGTCCCATCAGCTTGAATTCCTTGTTCCATCTCCCCCACAAACATCTTTGACTAATACCCCCGGAGACTTGTGCAAGTATCTGGAAACCACTGAATCTCCAGCTCCATCTCCTCCAAGACCTCCACCCAGTCCCCCAGACCCCTACCCAGTTACCCTCTAAATCATATCCAGTCCTCTCTAGACTTCCACCTAGTGCCTCAGAGATGTCTACTCAATTCCTGGAAGCCCCCTCACCCAGGTCCCCAAAGCACCCTCAACCAACTTCTAGGAGATCCCCACTTAGTCATCTGATACACCCACCAGTCCCCAGAAAACTCTATCCATTCTCCAGAGACCTTCATCACATCTCAAGATACCCTTCCACTCATCCCCAGAATATCCCAAGCCAATCCACTAGAGACTCTCGCCCAGTCCCCTGCCCATCCCTAGGGCCCTGTCTCTCACGCAGGCCAGCCTTCAAAGGTGGAGACAGTGAACAGGGCCATCATGGCTGAAAGGACATTGTCAAAGTTGAAATCGCTGTTGACCCAGAGCCGCTCCCGGACCAGAGGCCTTGACACATCTCCATCAGGGTAGACCAGGAAGGAGCCCCTGTGGATGTTGCAGACATGCTGGATGGGTGAGGAGGGGTGGGGAGCTATGGAAAAGTGACTGGTGTCTCCAGCATGGAGGCAGCAGGGCATAGTGGTGGGGATGAGTAGCCTGGGTTCAAATCCTGAACTTCCTTTGACTGACTGGGTGACCTTGGGCAGTTAGCCTCTCTGTGCTTCAGTTTTCCCCATTTATGAAATAAGGATAATGACAGAACATATTTCTTGGCTTGTTACAAGGATTAATTTCGTCAATCAGTGAGAACAGTGTCTGGTGCATTGTCGGAACCATATACGTTATCATCACCATTATTATCATCATCATTGTCATCCAGGAAAAAGCAATACTGATAAAAGCCAACATTTGTCAGCCCTAAGTATATGCCAGGCTTTGTGCTAGGCTTTACATGTACTACTTTTACATTGTAGTACACTCTCCATGTAGTAACTCATTTACTCTTCACAACAACCTCGTGAAATCCATACTCTTTTGATCCTCATTTTTCAGTTAAGGAAAATGGGACTCATTGAGGTTAAGAAACATACTGAAGTCTCATGAGATGAATTTGAACCAGGAATGTCTAATTTCAGTTAACTTCTACCCTCTAGAAGCTTCCCAGGTGCCCCAGTGGTGAAGAATTTGCCTGCAATGCAGGAGACGTAGGAGATGCAGATTTGATCCCTGGATTGGGAAGATCCCCTGAAGTAGGGGGACTCACTCCAGTATTCTTGCCTGGGAAACCCCATGGACAGAGGAGCCTGACAGGCTAGTGTCATGGTGCTGCAAAAGAGTCAGACATGGCTTAGTGGCTAAATATCAACTACCCTCTATAGGAGTCTCAAGGTAGAAGCTGGGGACTTGGTGGTGGTGTTGGTGGTGGTGAGTGTTTGGGAATTGTCAGGGGTTGGAGTGGAGTGGAGGTAACTTGGGAATGTGAAGAGGGGTTTGGGGCAGTTACTGGGGGTATCTTAAGGATTAGTGAGTTCTGAGAGTCTTTGCAATTCTTAGAATTCTCAGGGTGTATCTTAGGGCCTTGAGGAATTCTGTGGTCTTGGGGGCCTTTATAAAATCTGGGGGTGGCACTTATCTTGTGGTCCAATGGTTAAGAATCTGCTTTGCAATGCAGGGGATGTGGATTTGATTTCTGGTTGGAGAACTAAGATCCCACATGCCACAGAGCAACTAAGCCCATGTGCTCTGGAGCCAACAGCTATGACTACTGAGCCTATGTGTCATAACAAGAGAGTTCCGTGCACTGCAGCTGCAGCGGAAGATCCTGTGTGATGCAACAAAGATCTCTGTGCTGCAACTAAGACCCGACTTAGCCAAATAAATATGTGTGTGTGTATATGTGTGNCCAACAGCTATGACTACTGAGCCTATGTGTCATAACAAGAGAGTTCCGTGCACTGCAGCTGCAGCGGAAGATCCTGTGTGATGCAACAAAGATCTCTGTGCTGCAACTAAGACCCGACTTAGCCAAATAAATATGTGTGTGTGTATATGTGTGTAGTCGCTCAGTCATGTCCAACTCTTGTGACCCTTTGGACTGTAGCCGGCCAGGCTCCTCTGTCCATGGGATTCTCCAGGCAAGAATACTGGAGTGGGTTGCCANTGTGTGATGCAACAAAGATCTCTGTGCTGCAACTAAGACCCGACTTAGCCAAATAAATATGTGTGTGTGTATATGTGTGTAGTCGCTCAGTCATGTCCAACTCTTGTGACCCTTTGGACTGTAGCCGGCCAGGCTCCTCTGTCCATGGGATTCTCCAGGCAAGAATACTGGAGTGGGTTGCCATGCCCTCCTCCAGGTGATCTTCCCAACCCAGGAAACGAACCAGCATCTCCTGTGTCTCCTGCATTGGCAGGTGGCTTCTTTATCCACTGAGCTATCGGGAAGCCCAGCCAAATAAATATTTTTAAAACTCTGGGGGTCTCTGCAGTTCTTTGGAGGAAGGTCTAGGGGTTTCAGAGGCCTGGGTGAGATCCAGGGACCTCTTTGGACTCTGGGAGGGGTCCTGGGCTCAATGGAGGGCAGGATTTGGGCACTCACTTGCATTCTTGGGGTGTGTGTTTGGCCTCATCAGTGCAACTGTAGAATTTCCCCTGCAGGGATGATATTTGTCAAACAGATCCACTCTTAATCCTCCCCTTCCCACCTTGACTCACATCTGAGCCTTTCCAGTGTTTCCTCTCACCTTGAAGAGCTGCACACCAATGCAAGCGAACATGAACTGCAGGAGTGTGGTCACGATCATGATATTTCCGATGGTCCGGATGGCCACGAACACACATTGCACCACGTGCTGCAGGCACCCACAAATATGGCTCATGGACACCACAGGCCATGACAGCCAGGGGGCACAAACTCTTGGTATGTGTGGGGCTCAGGGACTTGGGTTGAGAACATGTGGTCTTGGGTGAAGGACATGTGGGCACCAACTGGAAATAAGTGTTTGCCAGATGGGTATGAGTCCTCACATCAGAAGCTTGGGTCATAGAAATGTGGCCTTTGGTAAGGAATGGACAGTTACTTGTAACTGTACCCAGTGTTCAGGGCTGGGTGGTTACAACATCAGGTTCAGGCTATGTGGTCAGGTTGTGGTTGTAGTCGCTAAGTCATGTCTGACTCTTGCAGCCCCATGGACTGTAGCCTGCCAGGCTCCTCTGTCCATGGGATTCTCCGGGCAATAATACTGGAATGGGTTGCCATTTCCTTCTCCAGGATATCTTCCCCACCCAGGAACTGAACCTGGGTCTCCTGAACTGAAGGCAGATTCTTTACCTACTGATCTACGAGGGCCAGGCATCACTGAAAATGGCCACTCTGACCATAATCTTTGGTCTCAGGGGTGGGGCAGAGTCTGGGTCCCATGAATTTGGGTTGGATGTGGATACCTTGAGTCCTTTGGCCCTGTTGATGGCTCGAAGGGGCCGCAGTACTCGGAGCACACGCAGAATCTTCACCACTGAGATGGCACTGGAGCTGAGGAGAGGGCAGTCCTCAGACCGTGGCTGGAGCCTGGCCTTGGCTCTTGGAGGGATGGAGTGGGCAAGGTGTCACTCACTGGATACCAAAGGAGATGAGGGACACGCTGACCACTAGCAGATCCAGCAGATTGAACCAGCTACGGCAGAAGGAGCCACGGTGCAGGAAAGCCCCAAACACTGTCATCTTGGGAGTAGGGGGATATAAGGCTAGTTAGACCACAGATCTGGAGATAGGGAGGACAGTTGGGGATGGAAACAGGAGTGGTGGGCTACAAGGGTGGG
>SJYV01040913.1:18862-38785 GCA_006410875.1 Neotragus pygmaeus | reverse complement strand
GATTAAACCTAGGTCTCCCGCACTGCAGTTAGATTCTCTACCATCGGAACCACTGGGGAAGCTCCTCTTCAGGCATTTACACACTATTTTATAATAAAGGCTCTGAGAAGTTCTGCAATAAAACAAAATATTGGTTTCTCTTCTTGGGCTTCCCTGATAGTTCAGTCAGTAAAGAATCCGTCTGCAATGTGGGAGACCTGGGTTTGATCCCTGGGTTGGGAAGATCCCCTGGAGGAGGGCATGGCAACCCACTCCAGTACTCTTGCCTGGAGAATCTTCATGGAAAGAGGAGCTTGGCAGGCTGCAGTCCATGGGGTCACAAAGAGTTGGACACGACTGAGCAACTAAGTACATCTTTAATTTCAGTGTCTTGAAACTTCCTGGCCACACACCAAGTCCATTATTTTCAAGACCATCTCAGAGAAGGCTGCTCCCCAGAGAAGAGGGTCTCAGGGGTCACAAAGTCTGCCTGGGTGGTTTCCCCAAGGTCCCACGCCTCTTCCACCTGACCCTGCCCACTTGCCTGCTCCTTCATTTTTTGCAGATTCCTCCTCCTCATTCTCCCCACCAGGCACCTGGGGACAGGAAGATGGGGGTCATCGATGATGGGGGATTCACCAGGGGATGGACACGGGGGAGGCACAGAAGGGATGCAATAAAGAAGGAATGAATAGGCAGAGGATGGGGGTTAAAGACACGCACACAGACAGATACTAGTGGTAGTGGGAGGTGTAGACAGTGCCCAGGCTTTTAACTCACCAGTGCTCCATTCTCCTGTGGAGTTTCCTCAGTGATCTTCTCCCTGGGCAAAGAAATATGGGGGGTGGGGTGGGCGGTGACTGTTAAAGATTGAAGCAGATAGGCGAGGCTGGTGGAGGAGGGGGTCACTGCAGTCAGAACAGACCTTTCTTAGGTCCCATAGAACCTCCCTGCTTCCTCCCTCATCTCCTTGGTCTATTCTCACAGCAGCAGAAGAGATCCTGTTAAGTTCTAAGTCTGGGACATTCCTCCTCTGCTCACACCCCTCCCATGGCTCCTCCCTTACTCAGAGCAAAACCGAAAGTCCTCACCATGGCCCAGGATACCCTTGATCTGGCTTCTCTATTTCCCCCTATTTGAGCTCATGCCCTATCACTTTCCTCCTTGTTCATGCCACTCCATGGCATCCATGGTGTCTCCATGGTATTTTTTTTTTTTTTGCCACTCCCAGCAGCATGTGGCATCTTAGTTCTTTGACTAAAGGCTGAACCTGTGCCCACTGCCCCTCTGCGGTGGAAGCATGGGGTCTAATCCTTGGATCACCAGGGAAACCCCTCCATGGTGTTTTTAAAATGTGCTAAAAATATTATCACCTCAAGACCTTTGCACTTGCTGTCCCCTTGCCTTAAACACTCTTACTCCACGTATCGGCATGGCTCACTCCCCTACTTCTTTCAGGCCTCTGTTCAATAGTCACCTTCCTTGATTACTCTAACCAAAACAGCAAGCATCATATCTCTCTATTCTCTTATTCTGCTTTCTTTTCTTTCATTACATATTGTAAACATATATTTAATTAAACTGTACCATTTTATATTCATTTGTTTGTGTTTTGCTTGCCTTTCCCAGCTAGAATGTCAGCTCCATGAAAGCAAGAACTCTGTTTACTTTGACCACTGCTGTCTCCTTAGCATATAGAACAGGGCCTGGCCAAAAGTGTGCACGTATGTATTAGTCGCTCAGTTGTGTTCGACTCTTTGGGACCCCATAGACTATAGCCCGCCAGGCTCCTCTATCCATGGGATTTTCCGGGCAAGAATACCGGAGTAGGTATTCCTCCCCATTCCTTTTTCCAGGGGACCTTCCTTACCCAGGGATTGAACTGGGTAACAATGAGTCTCCTGCATTGCAGGAAGATTCTTTACCATCTGAGCCACCAGGGAAGCCCTGAGCCACCAGGTAAAAAGTAGGTGCTCAGTTAATGTATGCCCAATGAATGAGGACTGGCAGGTTGCATCTGCAGACAGAGATTTCCAGGGAGACCAAGACATCTTTGGTGGTGTGGGATGTGTGTATGAGGGTCCCAGTCAGGAATTCTAGGGCAAGAATGTCTTGGAGGCAGAGTCAGACCTCACCTGCTCTTATCTTTGTCAGTGCCTGCATCTCCACTGGCCAGGTTGTCCACAGCGATGGCAAGAAACACATTCAATAGGATGTCTGAGGTGAGCTCAGGCTAGAGAGGATGGAGAGGCAGACTGCCTAAAGAGTGCCCAGGTCCTCATTATCCTCCCTCAACCCTGCCATGATCCAGCCCCAAGGCTCTGAGGATACAATTGCCGCAGATGAAGAGGATGATGAAATACACGCACACCAGCATCCCTGGGAAGAAGGGGCCACCATAGGCCATGATACCATCATACATGACCACATTCCAGTCCTCACCCGTCAGTATCTAGGGGTGGGAAGTCACCATGAAGTCGTTGGGACCCTCTCCCCAACCTTGTGTCCCTTCCCACTTGCCCACCCATCCCATGATCTCCAGGTCCCACCTGAAAGACAGTGAGGAGGGCCTGGGGAAAGGTGTCAAAGGTGCTTCGCTTGGTGTGGGTCTGGTCAAAGTTGAACTTGCCCCCAAACAGCTGCATGCCAAGCAGGGAGAAGATGATGATAAAGAGGAAGAGGAGAAGCAGCAAGGATGCAATGGATTTCATTGAATTGAGCAGAGACGCCACTAAATTGCTCAGAGATGCCCAGTGCCTGCAGCAGAGATGGAGGGGGAAGGGTTGACATGTCCAGTGGTGAGTCAGGAGCCAGGGCAGGGCTTCAGCTTGGGATGTACTGGGGCAGACTGGGTTAAGGTGAACTTTGATGTCACTGTTGGGTGTGATTTTGGAGTTAGAGTGAGGTGAGAATAATAAGGAAGGGGAAGGGGTTATTTGAGGTTAGGGTGGTGTTAGGGAAGATGAGATTAGTGTGGTGGGTATATGGAAGTTGGTGAAGCTAGAATTGAGTTTCAGGTTGGGCCTGGGACTGGGGTTAGGGTAAGGGATGGTAGCTGGGGATGGACTTAAGGAATATTTGGAGTTGTAGATGACTGAATTGGGGATAAGGTTGTGGTTGAGGTTGGGATAGAGGAGAGGATGGATGGGGATGAGATTAGGGCTGGGATTGGGGACGAGTTTGCAGTTGGAGATAGGCTAATGGTTATGAGTTTGGGATGTGGGGGTTGTGGTTAGTGATGTGGATGTATCTGGGAGTTAGAAATGAGGTTGGAGGTGGAGCTGGGCTTGGGCTTGGATATTGGGGCTGTAAATGACCTTGTGGATGATGAGTGGTTGGTAGTTGGAGTTAGAGATAGTGTTATGGTTGGGGGTGAGGGATGGGGTTTGGGTTGGTGATGAGTACGGGGTTGAATTTGGAGATGGGGTTGGGAATCATAGTCTAGCTGAAGTTGAGGCTGAGGAAGGGGAGGGAAGTGGAGTAGACACCCTCCCCAACTGACTTTAATCTCTCGGGAGGCAGGAGCTATTGTCTGCTTTGATTCCTGGTGTTTCCCTAGGGCCTGGAAGGACACCTTGTATGCAGTAGGCACTCCATGGATATTTGATAAATGAACGGTGATGCAAATATAGTCATCATTGGAGCTTGGGTGGTGGCTGTTGCAGCTGTGTTTGGGGTCTCCACCCTTCGCCACATACAAACACATCCCCTTCCACCCCTCACCCCCCACATACCTGGTGACCTTAAAGATCCTGAGGAGGCGCACACAGCGGAGTACCGAGATGCCCAGGGGCTGCATGGCACCCACCTCCACCAGGGTAGTCTCCAGGATGCCCCCACAGACCACAAAGCAGTCAAAGCGGTTGAAGAAGGAGGACACGTAGACAGAGGGCCCCAGACCATACAACTTGAGAAGCATCTCCACCGTGAATAGACAGAGCAACACTTTGTTGGCATACTCTGTGGAGGGAGGGGCAGGGGTGAGTGGGCTAGCCAGGTTTTGTGGTGACATGTGGGGAGGTAGGGGCCATGGAGCGATCTGGGGCAGCTGGTATCGGACCAGGCACAGGCTGGTGATGTGGTTAGGATTGAGGATAGGGTGAGTTTGTAGGTCAGGGTGCATGAGGTTTTGAGAGTTTTGGAGCTGGGGCAAGGGCAGAGGTGGGGAGTGGGCCTGGGTTAGCCTCTGTGAATACAGAAAAACTCTGATTCATAGGTAGACTTAGAGCCTAGCGTTTAGCTGAGACTGGGGCCGGTTTGAGGGTTGGGGTTAGAAGTTTGCTTAGTATTCAGGTTGGGGCTGAGATTAAAACGAATAATAGTAAGGGCTATTAATAACACGTATACAGTATTAACTCCATGTGGGTCAGGCAACGTTCTAAGCATTTTTCACTTTGACTCATTTAATCCTCCCCACCATCCCTGGTGGCTCAGATGGTAAAGAATCTGTCTGCAGTGCACAAGACGTAGGTTCGATCCTTGGGTCGGGAAGATGGGGAATGGCTGCCCACTCCAGTATTCTTGTCTGGAGAATTCCATGGACAGAGGAGCCTGGCAAGCTACAGTTCATGGGGTCTCAAAGAATCAGACAGAACTGAGCAACTAACACTTTCATTTTTGCTTTTAGCATCCCATGAAGTGGATACTATCACTATCCCCATTTTGTAGATGGGGAAATTGAGGCACAGAGGGTTTGGTGTGTTGAGCCTGAACTCTAGAGCCAGGCTGCCTGGGTTTGCCACTCAGTAGCTGAGTCCTGGGGTTAGTCATTTAACTCTTCAGGACCTTGGTGCTAGGCCTCTGTGCCTTAGTACTTAATTCACATAAAGTTGCAGTGAAGAGAAATTGAGTGAGTACATGTAAACTGCCGAGAACACAGCCTGACATACACAGCAAGCACTACGTAAGTGTAAGCTGCAAGGTAGGACGGGACAGGTTTTCTGCATTTACTCGGGTGGGAGGGCCATATCTGGGGATCTGGGGCACTCAAGAGATCCTGCTTCTGAGAACATTAAAAACAGCTCTTTGTAGAATAAGGAATTGATAAGATGAATTATGGGGCATCCTTTCAGCAGAGTACTATATACTCAGAAAAGAACAAGTGTTTCATGTTCTTCTGTAGCTTCAACTCAAAGGTGAAATGTGAGGTGAACAGAAGCAAGATGCAGAACCATGCTCAAGACTAGGAATGGGCAAAAACATAGAATCAGGTTCTTATATGTGATTCTTATATGCATGTTTTTATAAAATTCAAGTATACCCATAAAATATTTCTGGAAGGATACAGCATCAAAAGTAGTGCTGTAAGTTAGCCAAGTTATAGGATAAGGGAGAATTCTCACTATCCTCTTTGCAGTTATTTGAGTCATGTAACCATATTACCTATTCAGAAAATATATATAATATTTTGAAAATGTAAAGAACTAGCTGACTGAGAGCAGTGTAACAGGTAATATGATCAAGAAAGTAAATGGAAATAAATCCTAAAATACTGTTTTAACATAGAGATGAGAAATGATCCTCTCTAGTGGCCACGAGCACATGAACTTTGACTCCAGCCTTCTGCTATTCAGTTTGTAGTGACTAGCCACATGTGGTTATTTAAATTCACTGAAGTCAAATAAAATTGTAAGGTCAGTTGCTTGGTTTAGTTACACATTGCAAATGCTCAGTAGTCACATGTGGCTAGTGACTGTCATGTTAGTACAGGTTACAGAGCAGGTTTGGTTAGACAGTGTTATCTTAGATTGTCTTGGGTTGGAATCCAAGCATACATAGCTGTACATGCTTAGTTGTACAGCCTGGACAAACTGCTCAAACTCTCCAAACTTAGATTTCCGTCTCTGTCTTCTAAATTTATTGGAACTTAAATCTTAATTTGTGAGGATTTAATTTGAAATTAATTTGTAAAAATTAAGGCGAGGCCTTCAATAAAGAGAGTATTTATTGTGTCACTTTTGAGATAGGTGCTTTGAAAAACTGGTGACTTAAGAGTTCATGGTTGGTGCTTCTAGCTCACTGTTGGCTGTTTACTTTCAGGGATTTCTTCAGTGCCAACCCCTTCACCCCTTGGACCTCTGGCGGGCTCACCAGTGATTGCTGCTGCCAACCCCCTTGGGATGCCTGTTCCAGCTGCCGCCGGCGCNATCTTAGTTTTTTGAATATTGAGTTTTAAGCCAGCTTTTTCACTCTCCTCTTTCACCTTCATCAAGAGGCCCTTTAGTCCCTCTTCACTTGATGCCATAAGGATGGTATCATCTGCATACCTGAGGTTACTGATATTTCTCCCGGCAATGTAGAGTAGTGCATATATATGAGAGACAGCTTGTATGAAGCAATGATATGTTAAAGAAGAGGGAGACAAAAGCAGAGGAGCTTGAAGACCTGATACTAGATTAGTAGTTAACCACTAGAACATGCTTAATAAATGTTAACTACTAACCTAGCACCTCTACTATTAAATACTAACCATATTATTTACTAACAAGAAAAAAAGGGGGAAGTTATCTGTGTATATAAACTCAGAACAAGGACTAAAAGGCTACACACTAAATGACCGACTGCAGTTACCTCTAGGAAGAAGCATGGAATGAGAGATAAGCAATAGAAAGGGGGTCCTGCATGATTTGTTCCATATGCTTCTGTATTGTTTTAACCTTCTAACAACGTATAGACCAGAGACATATTAATACTTCTTTTGTTACCCGAACATTATTGACCAGAGTATTTCAATATTCACTTACATAACAAATCGTTGGCTACAGGCATTAGTTTCTACAAAAATCCCTAGGGTCAATAATGTGTTAACAGAGGCATAATGCTAAAATACAACTAGTTGATGACCTATTATCTACTACAGAACAGAATGGAGTTAAGAGTGCCAGTACAAAACAAAAAACAAACAGGTGAAACTAATTCATGCTATGAGAACTCAGGATGGTGGTTACCCTTTAAAAGGAAGGCTGCGGGCACTGACCAGAAGGAAACTTGAGGGTTTCTGCCATCCTGGCAAAGCTTTTCATTTCCCTCTGAGTGATTTTATGCGAGAGTCACTTTGTGAAAATTTGGCTGACTGAATACTGAAGATGTGTACGATTTCTGTTACAATTTTTAAGTATTTTCCTGTCATGTTAAGGATAGAGTGGTCAGCTTCCTTCCTATTTTTCTCCCATCTTCAGTTCCCCTTCTCACAGGGAATCCCTCTTTTATTTGTCTTTTATGTCTTTCCAGAGAAATTTTATACAAATACAGATATATAATCATAACCTTTTTTACATAAATAGTGGCATATTGAAAAAAGGCACAGAAAAATGTATAATAATGTTATCATCAAGATCTTTCCATATCTCTACAGAACTTTCATATTGTTTTCTAATACACAGAATTCCAGTAATCTGGAATCTTAAACAGTAATCTTAAAAGTATATCAAACTGTACTTCCCTGGCAATCTAGTGGTTAAACTCTNTGATGGAATTGAGCACTATGTGCAGGCCTGTTGGGAGTGAGGGATGGGCAAAGTAGGGGCGGGATCAGCTCAGCCCCCCCACCCCTCCCACCCCCGTCCATCACCTCCAAGCCCAGGGGATGTGCCACTCACTTGGGACTCCAGACACCAGCCTCAGTGGCCGCAGCACCCGAAATGCCCGCAATGCCTTCACATCGAAGCCCCCTGGCTTCCCTCCCATATGCGGGGTGTCCCCTGGGCGTCCGGGACCCTGCTCCAGCAGCACGCTGAACAGCCTGATGGGGGAGCAGGGAAAAGGAAGTAGGGGGTCAGGCCTTGGGATCCCCCCTTCCCTTCCTTTCCTTCTCCTCTGGGAAGTACAAATCCCTGTAACTGGAAATGCAAATAGGTTTAAAATATGTTAATATTCCTGATTCTGGCTGCCAAATGGGGGCAGTCTGAAGCAGTCACTTCCCTGAGCCCCGAATTTAGCAGGTCTGTGGTGGGAAGTTGAACTAGGGTGGAGTGTGTCCCCTGCAGATGCGCACCCGACCACGACAATGATGAAGTCGAGCAGGTTCCAGCCGTTGCGGATGTAGGCGCTGGGGTGAAGCACCAGCCCGTAGGCCACGATCTTGAGCACCGTCTCCACAGTGAAAATCACCAAAAATACGTATTCCACCTGCTCCTGGGGGCAGAGCCAGGGGCGAGGCAAGAGATTGGGAAGTTATTTGGGAGTGGGGTTTGTTTGATAGGGGGTAGGGGGAGGCGGGTTTTCCCTGGTGGCTCAGAGGATAAAGAATCCGCCTGCAATGTGGGAGACCTGAGTTCGACCCCTGGGTTGGGAAGAACCCCTGGAGAAGGGAACAGCTACCCACTCCACCAGCTACAGTCCATGGGATTGCAAAGAATCCGACACAACTGAGCAACTTCCACTTCAGGGGGAGGCCAGCAAAGCAGGATGGAGAGTGGGGCTGGGCAGGAGAGGGTCATCTGGGTCAGCAGGGGCGGGGCCTGGCTGGATACTTGAAGTGTGGCTCTACTGGAGCTGTATCTAGCTGGAGGCGGGGAGGGCAAGCCTCACCAGGTTGTGGTTGGCAGTGTTGGAGTCGTCCTCTGGGAAGGGGATGTAGACTCCCAGGGCCACGCAATTGGCAAAGATGGTCAGCAAGATGAGGATGTCGAAGGGCCTCCAGGTGGACACAGTTAAGGACCCAGGCAGAGTGGCCTCAGAATATGACATTCCCTTGGGGCCCTCCCCACCCAGTGCTGACTCGACCCTAAGATGACCAACCTTGACATTCCCGGCCCCTGCTCTGACCAAGGCCTTGACTCTGACGCCTCGGGAAACCTTAGCATCCTCAAGTCTGGCTGAGATTTAGTCTTTGACTCTTGACACCACTCCCTCCTCCAGATCTTCACCTTTCTCAACTCTCCCTTGAATCCAGTCTTAACCCTTGATCCCTGGTGATCTCAGCCCTCTTTCATTCCAGCCCTGGCTTGATCCTTAACTCTTGGTACCCTGATGACCTTCACCCCTGAGTCCTGCCCCTGGCCTTTAAGGATGCTTCCATTCCACAATGCTGATGCAGGACCGCCGCAGGGGGTTTGCCAGGGTGAGGCAGAAGAGTGCCCGGGGTGACCGCTGGGCACTGGCTACTGCCACTGTCTTGTGCTTACTGTGCTGAGTCTTTCGCTTAGGGGTCTCTAAGCCCGATGCTCCGCTGATTTCACCATCTGATGCTGGGGGCCCAGGGCACAGCCCCCATTCAGGCCCAGGGCCTGTCCCATTGGCTGGACTGGGCTCTGGGGTGGTGTCTGTGTGAAGAAACCAAGTCAGGGTGAGGACAAGGTATTGGTTGCCTCCTACCTGATCCTATTCTTCTGAGAGAAGGAGAGAAAAGCATGTAAAATTAAGGGGAGTTGAGGGTACCTGGGAGTTGGTGGTGGACAGGGAGGCCTGGCGTGCTGCGATTCATGGGGTCACAAAGAGTCGGACACGACTGAGCGACTGAACTGAACTGAACTGAACTGAGGGTACCTGAGTTAAGGATTGGGGGATGAGTTGGTATTAGAATTGAATGAGGGTAAAGTGCAAGTTTATAGGTGAGTGAGGGTGAGATTATATTTCTAACTGAAGCAGAGTTTGTGTTAGATTTGCAGGGGGTGGGGAGCTTAAATTTGCATGAGGTTGGACTGAGTTTATAGCTGGAAGCAAATTTAGGGTTAAATTTGAGTGGTAGATTTTGGTTGGCTTTAAATTCAGGTGGGAGTAAAGTGTGCTTAAAATATGATTTAGGGTTAGGCCTAGATAGTTGAATGAGTTGGGATTTGAATCAGGATCAAAGTTAGCGTTAAAGTTGAGTTTGAGTTCAGGTGGGATCTGAGTTTTACCTTGGGGTTTTCAGCTAAATCCATTCCCAATTCCCACAGCCTTATTTCAGCCTCTAAGGGGCAGTGGGTTGGCCTGGTTAAGATACCATCAGCTTTGGAGGAAAAAAGCTATTTGAGTTTAAGTCCTGATTCTACCACTTGGTAGCTTTCTGTGGCCTTGAGCAAATTATGTAATCTCTCTGAGCCTCAATTTCCTTATTTGTATAAAGAGATGACAATAAGAGTACCTACAACATAGGGTTGTTGTGAGGGTTAAATGAGTTCAGCATTCAGAAGAATGTCTGACACATAGTATTATTCCCATTTTTCAGGTGGAGAAATTGATGCAAAAAGAGAGGTTAAGATATTTGAAGAAGTGGTTGAATTGGGAGTTAAACCCAGGGAGTCTCTGACTCTAAACCTTCACGACTTACTACCACCATCAAGTATGCATTCTGTCTTTCTCTCTGATCCTTAAAAATGGGTCTGTGCTCTTTCTGGAAAGACAGAGACCCATTCACCAACAGTGCTGATATCCAGGGGTTGGGGTTGAGTTTAGGTGACTTTAGAGCTCACGGTAAGGTCTGTATCCATGTTGGGATTTGGACTCTAACAGTGAATTGCCCTCTGGTTGGTAAAGTTTGTGTTAGGATTAAGTTTGGGGCTGACATTGGAGTTGAAGTTGGGGTGGGTGCTAGGATAGAGATCAGGGCCAGGATTGGGGTTGGGTTTCAAATTGGGATCTAAGGCTGTGGGCTGTGTTAGGGCTGTCTGGGATGGGAACAGGGTAATATGATTCCAGTCCCCCAAAGGCTCTCCAGGGGTAGGATCCTGGTGGGCAGTGGGTAGGTCAGAGGGGCAGAGGATAGAGCAGAGCCCAGGCTTGCTCCAAGGGTCTGTAGGGGTGGAAGGTTGCTCTCACCTTTCCCGCCTTCAGATGCCGACATCCTCCTTTCGAGATTGAAGAGCCATCTGCACACAGCCCTCGTCTCTTCCCCCAGCTTTGGAGGGATTAAGGTCACAGGGCGGGGCCATAACAGGGTCGGATGGGAGAGTGAGGAGGGGTGAAGATGGGACACTTGTGGGCCAGAGGCTGGCAATAGAAAAGGCACTGATTAAAAAATATATATATACATATATGTATATTTATTTTACAAAATATATATCAGCACCAGAGGCAGAAACTAAAATAAGAAAAATGATAATTTTTTCCAAAAGTATCTGAAATTTGAAGTATGCAGGAATAGATGTAAGATAACATATGTGCAAGATCTCCATGGGAAAAAATTATCAAATATTATCAAATGATTAAAGGGGATTTAAATAAATAGAGAGATAGATTAAATTTACTAATTGAAATAGTCAATATTATGAAGATGTCAATTCCTCCCAAAGTGATCCAGAGATTTAATGCAGTCCCAAATAAATTTCTAAAGATTTTTCCTTGACATTTGACAAACTAATTCTAAAATGTATATTGATATACAAAAGACCTAGAAAAGCAAAATCTTTGAAAAATAACAAGATGCGAGGACTTGCCATATTAGATATCAAAACTTGTAATAGAGCTAGAGTAATTAAGAACAAAATAGAGTTCAGAAACTCTATTTTGTTCCACATGATTTAATGACAAACGTGGCACTACTGATCAGTGAAGACGGGGTGGTCTTTTTAATGACTCGTGGTTCTATGAATGTTTGCTAGGGAATTATTCTCTGGAGTGTACACACATGTATAACATTGCTGCTGCCAAGTCGCCTCAGTCCTATCTGACTCTGTGCGACCCCAAAGATGGCACCCAACAGGCTCCACCGTCCCTGGGATTCTCCAGGCATTAAAATAAGGCATTTATTGAATGCATGAATACTAGTGACTGTAGCTTACATAGTGCTTTTTTTTTTTTTACTGTATTATGTATCACACACAGTTTAACAGCTGCTTTACATGAATTAATTCTGCTTTAATCCTAGGAAACAGGTACTATTAATAGTCCCATTTTACAGATGAGGAAACTAAGACAAAGGAAGCTATGTAACCTGCCCACTGTTGCACATTTAGCAGGCTGCGGAACTGAGACTCAAACCTGGTTGCTTTGTGTGAAAGCCCCTGCCTAATTAACTTGTACACTTTTACAATCTAGAAGTTGAATGCCTTAAAAGGAATGGGTCAAGAAGCCTCTCCCTCTCTCGCGTGCTCAGTACAATCCCTTGCGCACTTGGAAGTACGCACTGGGCTGTAGGCAAAACAAAACAAAACGGAACCTACAACTCCCAGAAGCCATTGCGCGCTCAAGCGTGCACGCGCTCATTCACACCAGTACGACAGGCATCCGGCTTGCGTCAAACGCGCTCTCGGGACTACACTTCCCGACTCTCCTCGCGGAGCCCGTGACACTCCTTGGACCGCGAGCTGGGAGCGGGCTTTCCTCAGCTGCGCCTCTCTTCCTCGGACCCGGCCCTGGACCCAACCTCGGACTCCAAAACGGCTCCACCATGGAGGAGGCGGACCGAATCCTCATCCATTCCCTGCGCCAGGCCGGCACGTAAGAACAGAGCCCCCGCCTACCTCGGAATGCCCACATCCGGGACTCCAAAACTCCGGATCCAGTCACCCGGGAACCTTAAAACCCCGGGACCTTAACATCTAGGGATCCAACCTCCAGGACCCTAAGACCCTCCCTCCTCCATACACACACACACACACACACTCACACACACACACACACACACACACACTCACACACTCACACACAGACACAGACACACACTCCCAAACCTTTGATCCCTACACTTGGAAAACCCCAAACTCCAGGACCTAGGCACCTCGAGACCTTAAAACCTTGCAATCTCAAGGTCTGGGCTCCTGAAATCTGTGGATCTTAACATCAGTACCCTGGAACCCTGATATCTGGAGATTCTAAAACACCTGTATCCTGAGAACCAAGGAACTTAAAACCCTGGGGTCCTGGCACTCAGGGACTCCAAAGCCCTCTGGGACTGGATACTTGGGAACCTTCAAACCTCTTTTCCCAACACGTAAGGCTTTTAAAATTCCAGGACTTTAAATTCTGGTGTTCTTAATGCCTGGTGACCCTGACACACTGGGACTCCTGCATTCGAGGGTCCTAAAAACCCAGGATGACCACATGTAGGGAGCTTGACTTCCAGATTGCTTGAGACTAGGTGGTCTTGATATCCAGGGACTCTGACATTTGGAACTCCCGAAAATCCCAGCTTCCTGACGTCAAATCTCAAAACCCTAGCAGTTCAATATCTAGGAGCCCCTGACCTTCAGGGAACATGATATCTGGGGATGCAGAAACCCGGAGACCATTCCATTTCTGGGAAGGCTCCTAGGCCTTCCCAGACCCCAGGCATTTGGGACATTTAGGCATAGGGAAATTTGAGATTTTTTGAATTTGGATCTCTTCCATCCACCATTCTACACTGAGGTCTTAGGACCTGAGGACTACCTCTCACCACCACCACCATTTTTAGTTTTACAAATGGAAGTCAGCCAGCAACACTGAGGACCTTTCTGAACTGTGTCCATCCTCACCACCCCATCCCAGTATTAGGGCTTCCAGGAGACTGCATGGCTATGCCTCATCCCTGTTTCCTGACTGCTCCCATCCCCCTCATTGAGCCTGCTCCCTTCTTCTTCAGGGCAGTTCCTCCAGATGTGCAGACCCTGCGAGCCTTCACCACTGAGCTGGTGGTAGAAGCTGTGGTCCGCTGCCTGCGTGTGATCAACCCCGCTGTGGGCTCTGGCCTCAGCCCCCTGCTGCCTCTTGCCATGTCTGCCCGTTTCCGTTTGGCCATGAGCCTGGCTCAGGCCTGCATGGTGAGTGCCTTCCTCCCGATATACACAGCCTCTTCCTTCCTCCTTTACGGTTGCCAGACTCCTTTGAAACTCTTGACTTTCCTCTCTGCTACCTCCCCTTGTGACTTAGTGGTTAAGGCTGCTGGCTCTGTGATCAAACTGCCTAAGTAATTGAGACCCTGGCTACAGCACTTGCTGTGTGTGACCCTAAACCCTGTAGCCCTCAGTTTTCTTCTCTGTGAAATTGGGATGATAAAAGTAGGGTTGTTAGGATCATCAGATGAGTTGATCCAGTTTGCACCTAGGTGCCTCCTGGCTTCCATATTTGAACTTAGCACCAAGTACTTTTCTAAACCCTATGATATCCATTTACCAGTTCTGAAACAGCCCTATTTGATTAAATGCTCAGGCTGAAACTAACCACCTTTTCTCTGATTGGCCCAGCCTGGATCTTATGGTCATCCCTATAAGCCACTGTGATTAGCTATTCCTTTAGGATCACATGGAGTTGGGGGAGGGAGGGTTATCCAAAGGAAGATATGCAGGTTAATTTAAACAGTGTCTGCACTAAAACTTCACTCTGCCCTGTTAGCCACATAGGCTTGATCTGGCTTCTTGCATTCCAACAGCCTGTGGCTATGTAATGAATGTCAGCATACCCAACATACCCAGTATTTGGTGGTAGAGGGCCAATAGTGTTAACTACAGTGAAACTTTCCACTTAGCCCCAAGGGACAGGGTGGTCAGGTTTCTTGAATTTGTGCCTTGCTTGTGCAGTTTCTGTCTCTTAGAAATAGGTCTCTACCCACCCTTCGGCTCTCAGGTTCACCTAGCTCTTAGGTGTTCTTGGGTTCTTCTGTCTGGGGCTTTTGGTGGCCTTCGAGGCAAGCAGTCTGTCCTCTGGCCTGGGGCTGTCTTCTTGAGAATGGCACTTTATAAGGGGGAACGTGGGTCCTCTGTCTAGATGGGGGCACAGTGGGACATGTTGAGGAGGGGCTGGGGCTTAGGCTTCCCCCAGTTTTCTGTTACCCGCTTCTCTTAGTGTTGTTCCCCACTGGATTTGATGGTGATCTACTTTTCTGCACACTACCTTTAGCGTGGGGAAGAGAGAGTGGCTTTTTCAATGATGGAGAAGTTCACATATTTGGCCCCAAAGTCTTGGTTTGGCCTGAGCAGCTAGAAAGCCTGCCTTGTGTCCAACTCTTTCTTTGTGACGCCATGGACTGTAGCCCGCCAGGCTCCTCTGTCCATGGGATTTTCTGGGCAAGAATACTGGGGTGGGTTGCCATTTCCTTCTTCAGGGGATGCAAAAGCAAGTAGAGAAAGTTTCTTAACTTAGCTGGGTGCTGCTTCTGTAGCCCACCTTGGCTTAGCACTGCCACCTTCTGGTGTCTGCCTTGTCATGTGCCCTACTGCTGACACCGCTTTCTGCAACTCAGCCACCTCCATATTTTGGTGTCTGTCATTTCACACCCCACTCCTGGAATGAGTTTCTGTATCAGTCACAACTCTTTGATTGCAGGTGTTGGGAAAAACCCAAAGTAAAGTAGCTTAAAAGACAGTGGTTTTCACACTTTTTGTCTGTGACCCTCTGAAATAAATATGTCCTACATTGTGACCAAATACACATAAGTCTGTGTAATAACGATGTTATATATAATCGTGATGTTTCCTGAGTGTTGCTCTGTGCTGGCTGTTGTGGTAACTTGGCGTTAAGCCATTGAACTCTTGAGACAGCTTTCTGAAGTAGGCACTGTTGGTATCCTTTTACCCAGGTGAGGATAGTAAAGCTCAGAGAGGTTAAGTGATTTGCCTGTGGTCACACAGTTGGTAAGAAGCAAAGCTTAGATTTGAATCCAGAAAGTCTGCTTTCAGAATCCGTGCAGTTCCAGACCAGAACCTTGATGGGCCTTTTTACCACTTAAGTGAAAATGAAAGTGTTAGTCACTCAGTCGTGTTTGACCCCATGGGCTGTAGGCTGCCAGGCTCCTCTGTCCAGGGGATTCTCCAGGTCATTCCCTCCTCCAGGGGATCCTAATCAGGTATCAAACCCAGGTCTCCCACATTGCAGGTAGATTATTGACCATTTGACACCAGGGAAGCTTTTTTTTTTTTTAAATCCCTTAAAGCATCCACATAGAAACAGTACGGTCAGCCCCATTTTATAGCTAGAAACTGAACTGGGTGGTTAAGTAACAAGTTCAAAGCTTTATAGCGAGTCAAGTAGCACAGGCTAGATTTTAGCTGCAACCTTTTTGACTCCAAAGCCCATAGTCTCTTTTAAAACAATTATTTACTGTTTTATGGAGGTAATTTTTATCAGAGTCCAGTCCAGACACAAAAACCCTAGCAGTAATTTGACTAGGGAAAATTTAATATGAAGAACTGTTGCCTTTTGACACTATCTAGACAGGAGTCCATATGGCATTGCTCTGGGTTCCCATCGTAACTTAAAGGGGAACTTTCACAGTGTCCGGAGCCCTTGATACCCTACAGATGAAGGAGGAGGTCCTTGAATTCCTTGCAGCAGGAACCCACTTAGATGGCACCAACTTTGACTTCCAGATGGAACAGTGTATCTACAGAAGGAAAAGTGATGACATCTACATCATAAATCTGAAGAGAACCCAGGAGAAGCTTCTGTTGGCAGCTCATGCCATTGTTGCCATTGAAAACCCAGCTGATGTCAGTGTCACATTCTCCAGGAATACTGGCCAGTGAGCTGGGCTAAAGTTTGCTGCTGCCCCTGGAGCCACTCCTGTTGTTGGCCATTTCACTCCTGGAACCTTTACTAACCAGATCCAGGCAGCCTTCCAGGAGCCAAGACTCCTGGTGGTTACTGATCCCAGGGCTGAGCACAAGCCTCTCACAGAATCCTCTTATGTTAACCTGCCTACTGTTGCTCGATGCAACACAGACTCTTCTCGGCAGGATGGGAACAGTGCTATCCCATGCAACAACAGGGGAGCTCACTCAGTGGGTCAGATGTGGTGGATGCTCTGTGCCTGTGTGGCACGATCTCGCGTGAATACCCATGAGAGGTGTAGCCTGATCTCTACTTCTACAGAGATCTTGAAGAGATTGAAAAGGACGAGCAGGTGGCAACTGAGAAGCTGTGACCAAGGAGGAATTTCAGGGTGAATGGACCACTCCAGATGCAGCTCAGCCTGAGGTGGTGGACTGGTCTGAAGGTGCTCGTGTGCCTTCTGTGCTTATTCAGCAGCCTGCCACTGAAGACTTGTCTGCAGCTCTCACTGCCCAACCCGCTGAATGGGGAGGGACAACTACCGAGGGGTCTTAAACTGTTCTTCTACAAACTCTTAAAATGGAAATTCAGTTGGGAGAAAATAAACAGTTTCTTAAAAAAAGAACAAGAATTGTTAACTAGGTGAAAGATGGTTAATTACTGAAAGAATAAAAGAAATCTCCAAGGTGTGACAGAAGTGACGCAATACCTTGAGAAGTCTCATGTGCACTCCAAACCATTCACCTGGTTACCCTTACCTGGCTGCTGAGAGGGGGATTACTTTGATTAGTTTCTTGTGTATCTTTCCAGTTTTTCAGAAAAAATGAAGATATAAGCAAATATAAATATATATTCTTATTTCCCCCCTTTCTTACATAAAAGAGAACATATACCTAAATTCTTATCCTTTCTCCCCTCTTGCAGCATATCCTGGAAATCATTTCATATCAGACAATAGAGCTCTTCCTCATTTTTTCCTTTTTGCAGTGGCAGAGTAGTTCATTGTATGTATGCTAAGTCGCTTCAGTCGTGTCTGACTCTGTGCGACCCCATAGACGGCAGCCCACCAGGCTCCCCCGTCCCTGGGATTCTCCAGGCAAGAACACTGGAGTGGGTTGCCATTTCCTTCTCCAATGCATGAAAGTGAAAGTGAAATCGCTCAGTCGTGTCCGACTCTTAGCGACCCCATGGACTGCAGCCCACCATGCTCCTCTGTCCATGGGATTTTCCAGGCAAGAGTACTGGAGTGGGGTGCCTGTAGTTTATTCAACTACTCTCCTATGCTTGAACATTTAGGGAGTTTCCAATATTTTGCAAGTAATGCTGTGATGAATAATCTTGCACATCTATATTCATCAATTGTTGGAGGCATATCTTCATGGTAAACTCCTAGAAGTAGGATTGCTAGGTGAAAGAGTAAATGCATGTGTCATTTTGTTAGATTTTGCCAAATCACCTTCATTGAGATTGTTTAATTTCTGTATTCCTGACAGCAGGGTATGAGAGAGTATCTCTTTCCCCACAGCGTCTTGCACTAAGTGTAGTGTCAGAGTTCTGCCTGTTCAATAGGTGAGGAATAGTATCTCCGTATAGTTTTCCTGCTAGTTTTGCGCTTTGAAGAACTTTTGAAAATAGAAACATAACAGCTTTCTCCTAGCTTTCTATACTGTTAACATTTTACTTCATTCTTTTCTATCTGGGTACACACCTGTCTCTTATACACATCTTAGTCACNCTCCGTATAGTTTTCCTGCTAGTTTTGCGCTTTGAAGAACTTTTGAAAATAGAAACATAACAGCTTTCTCCTAGCTTTCTATACTGTTAACATTTTACTTCATTCTTTTCTATCTGGGTACACACACACATATATTTCTTTTCTAAACTATTTGAAAGCAGCAGACATTGTGATACTTCATACCTAAAACTCTCAGTGCACCTCTCCTAAGTATTGATAAAAGGACAATCACCAGTATAACCATAGTACCATGATCACACCCATGAAATTGAATATCGATAGACTAATAGTATCTAATATTTAGTACATGGTCAGATTTCCTCAGTAGTTACAAAAATATCCTTTACAGCTGTTTTTTTTTCCAATTACAGAATCCAATCAAGGATCATACATTTTATTTCACTGTTACATCTCTAATCTTCTGTATCCAGCAGCAGTCCTTCTTTTTGCGATGACCCATGTCTTTGAAGTGAGGAGGCTGGTCGTTTGATGGAATGCACCCAATCTGATCTGATTGTTTGTTCATGACTAGATTCAGGACTGGGGCAGTAACTCTGTGCCAGTGATAGTATCTCTCTACCCAAGTGGAACTTCAGGAGAACATAATGTCAGTTTGTCCCAGATCAGTGAGTCTCACGCTGGGGCTCAGTGTGCTTTCAATTCAAGTCTCCCTGGTAAGTGAGGTTGGACATGTTTGCATATGTTGAAGGACCATTTTTTCATTATTTTTCCAGGAATTGTCTATCTGTTCCTATCTTTTGCCTCCTTTACTGTTGCACTACTGGTCTTCCGGCTTGTGTGGTTTTAGGCGCTCTTTATATACTAGGTGGGCTTCCCGAGTGGTGCTAGTGGTAACGAATCACCAGTGGTAAAGCCAGTGCAGAGACAAGAGTTGAGGGTTTGATCTCTGGGTGGGGAAGATCCCCTGGAGAAAGAAATGGTAACCCACCCAGGATTCTTGCCTGGAGCATCTCATGGACAGACTAGCCTGGTGGGCTACAGTCACAAAGAGTCAGACACGATTGAAGCAACTTAGCATGTATGCTATATACTAGGGAGATTCACTCTTTGCCTTTGATATGTTGATGTATGGGAGAAACCAACACAATATGGTAAAGAAGTTATCCTTCAATTAAACATAAATAAATTTTTTAAAAAAGAATGCAGACAAGAGGCTGGATATGTGACAGCCAGATGCAACATCTTAAATTTAAAAAAATATCAACTTCAAATACTATTTTTCCCATCTTGTTATTATGCTTTTGACTTTGCTCATTATATTTTTTTCTTAAAAATTTTTTTGTGTGTATTCAGAAACACTCATCTTCTCTTTTATGGTCTCTGGATTTTGATCATATTTAGCAAGGCCAGAGCTTTAACTTTAAGTTCTGGAGGCTGTGGGGAGCCAAGGGAAAGTTCAGGGGGTGGTGGCTGGTGAGAGCACGGTAGCCTTTGCAGTCTCTGCCCTGGGCTCTCAGGTCAGGACGATCCTGCCTACCAGACTCACAGGTGTCACCCTTTCCAACCCCCAGGACCTGGGCTACCCCTTGGAGCTTGGCTATCAGAACTTCCTCTACCCCAGTGAGCCTGACCTCCGAGACCTGCTTCTGTTCTTGGCTGAGCGTCTGCCCACTGATGCCTCTGAGGATGCAGACCAGTCTGCTGGTATGGGGTGCCTGGGGTGTGGTGGAAGTGAGGGAGAGGGTATTGTGGGGCTTGAGAGAAGAGGAAGCGGTGAAAAGTTTGACTGGTGGGGGTGGAGTATGTGTCTTAGGGAGAGCTAAGCGGGAGGACTGCGGTGGGGAGGGGGATACAGATGAGGG
>SJYV01040913.1:0-13856 GCA_006410875.1 Neotragus pygmaeus | reverse complement strand
ACCCTAGAGGCTCTCTGATTCTGCTCTCCCACCAGGGCTCAGCCCACCAGAAGCCTTTCCATGCCAGCAGGCTGGTCATGCCTGAGCTGAGCTCCAGAGGAGGTGAGCAGGAGGCTGTGGAGAGGGGCTGAAGGGAGGGGCAGAGGTGGCCTGCCTGTGTGGTGAGGCCGGAGGACTGGCTGACTCTGTTGCTGCCTCTAGAGTCCCGGGAGTTCCAGGCAGGTCCCCTGCTGCTACCAGTTCCCACCCAGGTGCCCCAGCTGGCTGCCAGGGCGGCCTCACTCCTTGAACACCATGCCATCCAGCTTTGCCAGCACATGGGCCGGGACCGTGCTGGGGACGAGGACTGGGGCCACCGGACATCCCGCCTCCCCGCCCAGGTACTGCTTGGTGCGTGGCCCCCGCTGATGAGGCCGCTCCTCCCTGCAGCTCCCATTTCATCTCCCTTTAGTCGTCTGCCCCTCTCCTTTCCCCACTTTGTCCCTTTCTTCCATTGTTTCCTCTCTGTATGCAACTACCTGGTTCCCTGCCTGAAAGAACGCTGGAGCCAGAGAGTCAGTCCTCACACAAGTCAGCATGGCCCCTTGGAGCTTCGGTGTCCTGCCCTGAGACATGAGTGGTAATACTGGTCTCCTCCGAGGGTGATGTTCCACCGAAGGTTGCGCACGGGCAGCCAGAGCTATCAGGATCTCCTCCCTTTCTCCATCCTTCTGTTACCTCCTTCCTGCCCCCAGTTTGCGTCCTCTTTCTCTCTGTCGTCATCACCAATTACAGCCTCCAGATCTCTGACCATCTCTTCCCACCACTGGCTTTCTCATTCTGTGGTTTTGCTGCCCTTCTCTCTCTCCCCACCACTGTCTCATTTCTGTACTGTCTCTCAACCTCTGTCTACCTCTATATCTGTTCCTATATCCCCTCTGTCCACCTCAGTGTCTGTCTCCATCCCCTCCCCACTTTGTCTATCTCTATAACTGTCCCCTTCTGCCTCCCCCACTGCCATTTGTTCTGTCTTTATCTCTTTCTCTCATTTTAAAACTTAGAGGCACTTCAAACACAGAAGTAGAGAGAGTAGTTTCATGAGCCCTATGGCCCTGTCATCCACCTTCAATTAAAGCATTTTGCAGGACTTCCCTGGCAGCCCAGTGGTTAGGACTCCATGCTTTCACTGCCAAGCCCGGGTTCGATCCCTGGTCAGGGAATTAAGATCCTGCAAGCTGTGTGGTACAGCCAAAAAAAGAGAAAAAAAATATCTAAGCATTTTTCCAATCTTTCCTCATTTCTTCTTTATTTTTTGTGTGTATTATTTTAAAGCAAATCCAAGATATGTCATTAAAAAATTATTTTATTTTAATTGGAGGCTAATTACTTTACAGTATTTTAGTGTTTTTTGCCATACATTGACTTGAGTCAGTCACGGNTTTTTCCAATCTTTCCTCATTTCTTCTTTATTTTTTGTGTGTATTATTTTAAAGCAAATCCAAGATATGTCATTAAAAAATTATTTTATTTTAATTGGAGGCTAATTACTTTACAGTATTTTAGTGTTTTTTGCCATACATTGACTTGAGTCAGTCACGGGTGTACATGTGTCCCAGCTGGTGCTCTGGGACAACCCAGAGGGATGGGGTGGGGAGGGAGTTGGGAGGGGCATTCAGGATGGGGGACATATCATGTCATTTTAACTCTGAATACTTAGGCAGACATCTTGTAATTCAAAAGGGCGTTCACTTTTTAAAAATAAATTTTAAAAATTTATTTATTNGGCGGCGGTGGCCCCGCGGAGGGTGCTGTTCGCCGACGAGGCCCTGGGGCTGCCGCTGGCGCAGCTGCGCCGCTACCGGCCGTGGGGCGGGCCCGGGGCGGGCAAGATGGCGGCGGCGGCCGGGCAAGATGGTGACGGCGGCGGGGCTGAGGACGACGATGGCGAGGATGGGGATGAAGGGGAGGAGGAAGAGGAGGCTTGCCCCGAGCCCTCGCCGTTGTGCCCCGTTCCCGCTGGCGGGGGGTTTTACCTGGTGCCCACATTTTCGCTGCCGCCCGCGCCAGGCCGTCTGGAGCGCTTGGGGCGCGTCATGGTGGAGCTGGAGGCGCTGCTGCCGCCTCCCGGAGCGGTCCCCGGGGGTGCCGGGGTGTGGGTGCCTGGGGGGCGCCCGCCAGTGCTGCGAGGGTTGGTCCGCGTGCTGAACCGCTCTTTCGAGAAGGTGGTGCACGTGCGGGCCTCACACGACGGCTGGGCTTCCTTCTGCGACCACCCAGCACGCTACGTCCCGCGCAGCCCGCCGGGGGCAGGAGTGGGAGGACCAGGAGCAGGAGATCCCATCTTGGATCTGGGCCTTGGCCTGGGCCCTGGCCAGGTGTCCGCCTCCTCGCCCGACGACGGTGGCCGCACTGACCGCTTTGCCTTCCAGCTGCCCTTTGCTGAGGGCGCGGGCGATGGGGCGCGCCTGGACTTCGTGGTGCGCTATGAGACCCCCGAGGGCACTTTCTGGGCCAACAACCACGGCCGCAACTACACAGTTCTGCTCCGGATTGCACCCGCTCCCATACCCACTGATGCTGAAGGGCTGCTCCAGCAGCAGCAGCTGGAGCCACAGCCCGAGTGCCAGGGCCCCGTGGAGGCTGAGGCCAGGCAGCTGAAGAGCTGCATGAAGCCGATGAGGCGCAGGTAATGTCTGCCAGCGCCACCTCCGCCAATGCAGGGCTGTGTTTAGGATGGAGGACAAGCATTCCAACAACCCCCAGGCCTGCTGTCCAGGACAGGGAGGAGGGCACGTTCAGTCAGTTAAAGAGTAATGGAGACCAAACATGTGCTAGGCCGTGTTTTAATTACCTGGGTTTCATTGATTTATTGAGGTCCACTGTAAAGCCCTGAACAAGACAGACATCTTCCCTGCCGTCAAGGTTCATACAAGCTTTTATAAGCGTGTTTTGAAAAAACCCACAGGTATATAAGATACATAGGATAAAATTAACTGCTGAGAGAAAAGTAAAATAGAGTAAGGGGATAGTTTGGGAGGGAATAGCTGCTTTAGGCAGGATGTTTGGGGAGGGCCTTTGAGGGAGTGAATCCTGGATGCTGATAAAGAGTTATGTACAGATATGAGGGGTTGTAGAAGAGGGAACAGGGAGGACTTTCTGAGGAGGTGCTGTTTAAACTGGGCCCTAAATGATAAAGAAGAATAGCTATGCACATATGATGGGAGCAAGGGTGTTCTAGGGAGCGAGAACAGCAAGTGCAAAGGTCCTAAGGTGGGAATGAATCTGGTGTGAATGAAGAATAATGTGCTGGAGTGAAGAGAACTGCAGTGATACAGTAGTGTGGACCAAGGGCGTTGCCAGTAGGAGGCAGGGAATCTGATCCCTATTTGATGGAGCAGGAGGCCAGGGTTCCAGAGGGAGAAACTGGTTGAGGAAGTGATGGCGCCTGGCTTTTCCAGTTCAGCCATGTCTGACCTTGAAGCCTGTGTACTCTTTCCTGCTTTGCTCTAATATAGTCTGATATCTCCTGTGGAGTTGGGCTGAGCCCCTGCTTTTACAGGCAAGCAGTGCTTCTGGCAGAGGCAGAACCAGATGGGCCTGGACTAGAAGCTCTTTATCTTTGTTTTTGCTGTACCACCTGTGACGGACCATTCAGGTCCTGGGAGAATGAACCCGTTAATCCCAGAAGGTCTTGATACAAGGTTCTATCAGGTCGCGAGTTCTTCAAGAGTAGCGTTTAGGTCTGATTTTGAGGGGAACCACCTAAGTCTAACCTGGGATAAGTAGATTCTTTGTGCACTTGTGGGAAATGCATACATTTCCCCGCTCTTTGGAGAACTGGAAATTGGAATGGGAAAATGATTTTTGGATCTTGTATATGCTTGATCAGAAGCCTCTGGCTGCAGCAAGATGTGATTCTGGCCAAGTCTTAGGCTGTGAGTGGTTCAAAAGGTCTAGCTTGGGTCTGATGTGCAGATGTGCCTGGGTAAGTGAGCAAGCAGACAAGTACCCACTTACCAACCAGTGAGCCCCACAGGGCAGGCAGCAAGGCTGTCCTTACAGCAGTGAGTGGATTCTGACATCAGTGCCTGAGTTCAAATCCTGGTCCTGTCCGTTAGCCTTGTGACCTTGGGCAACTCATCTCACTGCACTGTGCCTCAGTATTCTCATCTGTAAAACATAATTATTGCACCTGCTTCACAGGAGACAAGAGCATTCAGAACTGAGCCTGACTTTTAGTGGGGCCATATAGGTGTCAATACTAATACTTAGGGAATCACAGACGGTTTCTTGGATTCTGTTCCCCATCTCTGCTCTGCCCATCATCAGCTGTGTAGCCTTGCGTCAGTTTCTTCATCTGTGAGCCTCAGTTTTCCCATCTGCTAAAGGGATGTGACAGTCACTTTGGTGCTTGGATTGGATGCAGCAAGCATGGGCGAGGTAACTGAAGCATAGTGGCAGCTTCGAAAGATTGACAGTGGCCAGCATTTACTGATCTCTGTGAGAGCTTCAAGTTTGTTCTCTCTTGAGTCCTGCTGTGCATGCTGTGTGTTGTAGATGCTATGATTATGGCCATTTAATAGAGAGGAAAACTGAGGTAGCTCAGAGAAGTGAGCCAACTTGTTCAAGTATACTCAGCTAGTGAATGACAGGACCAGGGAGGAGAGGTAGGGACTTTTAAAAAAACTACTGTTCCTCTTGAAGGCCTGATAGGATTCAGGGCAAATTCTACATTTTACTCCTGGTGTTTCTATGTTTCCAGCATGTCTTGCTTTCCTTTTATCTTTTTTTTTCTTTATTGATCTTAAGTGTAAAGCTCAGTAGATTTTTACATATGTACGCCTTTGTGAAACCATCACCTAGATCAAGATAATTGAGTTGTTCCAGTGCCCCAGAATCACCCTCATTTCTGTCAGGTTTCCCAAGTCGTCATCCCAGGCAGCTGTTGTGGGAGCTCTGTCTAAGACGTGACAGGTTGGGTAGCAGAGTTTGGTCATTTTAGAGTGTGAAAGGAAGGGAACAGAGAAATCAAAAGCTTGCAGGGCCAAGGTGGGTGGAGAGGGTGTTTTTCTTTTAAAATACATGGGTGGTTTTAAGGAGAAATTGAAGCGGCCCGTTCAGACAATTGTTTTGGTATCTGGCCCCAGGTCTGTGGTTCCTAACATGACTTGTGATATTATTTTAAGTGGGCAGATGGCTTTTGATAGCTTCTTTATCTTGATCTCAGCTCTTGCAAAGGGGAGGTTGGTGCTCACTGCAAGATCAGCGATGATCAGTGATAAGATTTTCTTTGTAGGTCGGTGGCTTTCTTGGCGAGTACATTTCAACTTATTATTGTTTTAAAACCTGGGTGCTGCCGGTGACATGGAGCGCTGTTGAAGAACAGCCACTCCCTGCGACCCAGCCTTCTTAGGAGATGGTAGAGGATCTTAGGGGCTAGCCTTCTGTGGGAGCCCTGTCATAGAAGGCTTCCTATTCAGAAAGTGTTGGCTGTAGGCCTGTTGTGCACCAGCACAGCCACATCGTGTTGGGGCATGGGAGAAGTCTGTGCTAGCCCTTAGGATACAGCTCAGAAACTGAAATGGCTGCATTCCTCAAATTGCTGGACTAGGCTTTTGATAACCCTCAGGCTTAGAGATGACCCATCAACAAGCATTTATTGAAGGCCTGCCATGTGCTGGGCACAGTGCTAGGTTCAAATAGTGCAAAAACTGCACACTGGTGCTAAGTTGTCAAAGGGTTGGTGGTGGAACTGCGTGGGAGGGGCAGGGTTGGAGGGCTTGTTGAACAAGACCTGGCAGAGACCCTGCGGAGTATTTGTGTGCACCATCTTATCTAACCCTTTCAACGTTCTCTGTGAGAAAGACTGTTTTGATCCTTCTTTACTGGATGAGCAAACTGAGGCTCCCAGAGTCCAGAATCCCAGGGCCAGTGTGGGGAGGAGAGTCTTCCAGGTCTGCCTTGGCTTACACCCTTGGGAAGTGTCCTATTCCTCTTAAAAATAAAGACCAGGAAGGCCTCAGCACGTCCTTTGAGCACCTCCTGCCTTCTCCCCCAGTCTGGTCTCCAGGTCTACTTGTGTCACCTCACGCCATCCTTTGCCTTCTGAGCTTCTGTCACTGGGGTCTTTCCAAGGTGCTTTGCCCTTTCCTGCCTCAGAGCCTTTGTCCCTGCTGTTTCCCTCACCAAGAATGTTGGTCCTGTGCCCCTTGCAGCTCCTCATTTTGATCCTTCGGTTCCCCTCCTGGAAGCCTGTCCATCCCAATGACCTCAGGCCCAGGTCTTTTTATAGCACTGATCAGCCAAGCAGGCAAGCCCTGATAGAGACTGTCATATAGCAGAGCAGATGAGCATTTCCCAGATCCAGGATCACTTTCCACCCTGCCTGGCAGTCCTACTTTATTCTAAGCCACTCTTGTCTTGTCCCTAAAGTGACTCTTTTGAATGTTCTTTACCTTCAGACTTCCTGCTTCAAAAAAACAAAAACCATAAGAATGGAATTCCCTACGACTTGTAGCCCCCAAGCTTGCAAACTGATTTCCCGCCGTTGTGTTTCCTCCCTTAGGCCAGTCCCCTACTTACACTCTGGGTTCCATTTTTCTGCACCTTGCTCCAGAACCTGACATAATCAGTTACACACTCTCTTCTGGCAGCTTTTCACTGCCCTCCTTGTCTGAGCCTCTCTATTGGCCTTTATACATGCCAGCTTCTCTCCTGTCTTAACAATATGTCATTTGACCTGACTTCTGTCCATGCTGCTCCTGGCTAGCACCCAATCACTCTTCTCCCCTTCACTGAAGAGGTACCTACACCTCTCCACTCACTTCTGCCCCTGCATCTACCAGATTCCTTAGGGGTATTTTTGTTTTCTTGAAGTGGTTGAGCACTCCTATTTAAAATACTTTCTTTCCTTGCCTTGGGACCACCCTCTGCTGCGTTTCCTCTGAACTTTCTGGCCCTTTTCTTTCTCTCTGCTCTTTTTTTCAGCCTCATATGTATTAACTCAGTACCTCTACTTGGCTGATGTCCCAAAGATGCCTCAAATTCTCCTTATTCAAGATTGACTCCATCACCTCTTCCATAGAGTCCTGAGCAGCCCCTCACTCCCCAACCCCTCCATTGCTCATTTTTCTTCTAAGCATCCTAAGCCCTCTCTGACCCTGTAGTCTGGGCCAAAGCCCCTTGTTCTAGGGCATTCTTTCCTTTTCTGTAGGCCCTGGCCTCAGTTTGTAGTGAGATGTTCATTAGGGGATTATTGAATGACCCTTTCTGCCCTGCTAGACTGTAAGCTCCGTGAGGGGTAGGGACATGGTCTGCTTTTGTTCACCACTGTATTCCCACAGGGCCTGTCACAGTGCCTGGCACTTAACAGGTGCTCAATAAATGTTTGTTGAAAGAATGAGTGTGAGTATCTTTTTTTGATATCTTCCTGCACACTGAATTGTAAGCCTCCTAGTTGGATTTGCTCACCATTTTGTCTCCAGGGTCTGTCCCTGGGCTGATGCACAGTAAGGCCTCCATGATTTTTAGGTGTACCTGTAGGCGAATGAATGGAGACCTGACTTGCTATCCGAGTTAGCAGTTGGGACATCAGAACAATCAAAGTTGAAACAGGACAGGCCAGGGGTCATCTTAGTTGTCTGGAGAGTGAGGATTTTAGTGGGAAAGTGATCCTCTTTTATTCCATGGAAAACTAGTAGGTCATCATGGTTGAGAATGTGGGCCTGAGGCCACATTTTATGAAAATGGTACAGCCGGGATCTCTTGGGGAGCTGAGAGCTCTTGCTTTGGCACCCCAGTTCTCAACTGCTGTGCAAGGCTGGGTGATGGGTCTTACCAGCTGGGCAAGTTTCCTTCCTCTTCAGAGCCTCAGTTTCTTTCAGTGGGAATTTGGAGGGGAGTCACTCAGTGATTTCACTTTCACTTTTCACTTTCATGCGTTGGAGAAGAAAATGGCAACCCACTCCCGTGTTCTTGCCTGGAGAATCCCAGGGACGGCGGAGCCTGGTCGGCTGCCGTCTATGGGGTCGCACAGAGTCGGACACGACTCAAGCGACTTAGCAGCAGCAGCAACTGTTGGTTAAGCACTTGAAAGGCAATTTCCAAATATTTCCTCAATCTGCCAAACAGCTCTCTGACATAGGTATTACTATTACACCCTCTTCACAATGAGGAAACTGAGGCACAGAGAGGTTAAGTAACTTGCTCTAGGTCACACAGCTGGTAGGTGGCAGAGCTGGGGTTATTGAAAACTACATGTCATGACCCTTTATTGAGATGTGAGATCAGTTTACTCGATTCCAACAAACATTAAAAAACAGCATAGAAAATAATGAATGCATCACAACATGAAGTAAAGGTAAGTGTTGTTCAAAGAACAACTGGTTTTCAGATATGTGTCTATATATTTACACATGTATGAGCGTGTGCTGGGTTATGATGTAAAATGTATCTCTTACTGTGGGTCACTGCGAAGTGAATAGAGGCATTGCTTTAACAGAAACTCATAGCACAATAAACTGCTCAGCTTCCTCCCTCCACCCTACTGGGTTGTCTGTAAGTTCCAGAACTGACACACACAGCTGGAGAAGGCAAAGCAGTGCCCCACATAACTTGCTTTCATAGCCTCCTTCAAACCCCATTCTTTTCAGAAAGCATATGGCTCAGGGAAACTGGGATTCCAAGTGTCTTGGGCAAGTTTGCAAAGCCGCCTGTCCCCTTGGAGAGTCAGCATTATCTTTGGGCGGACTGCATGGGAGCTGGGGTCTGCTCAGTTTCCCGTTGGGTTTCAGTGCATGACCCACTTTGGGCTGGCCAGTTTCTTTGAAAACATGAGTGTTGGTTGAGTGGTGGTGGCAGTGATGTGACATCCCTAAAAGTCTGCTTTGCTCTTCTCCACGGGGGTCGTCAGCCATCACTTGCTTGCTCACTGTGTGACGATGCACTTTTTAGTTCTGTTTTGGCTGGCCTAGGCTAGGGCCCCCAGCCGCTCTTTCAGAAACCCCACCCCCAGTCTCAGCTGCCTTCAGGTCAGAGGCCACTGAGTCTCCTGATGGCAGGAAGACTTCTCAGGCCCAGGAGACAGGCGTGCAGGCGTGACATGGCCCCTTCTAGGCCACACTGTCTTGACCAGCACCCAGAAGATGCATGCCCAAGATGCCCCCTGATCTGTGTGCTCCAGCTTGTGACTGCTCATAACCCTTAAGGTGATCATGTGTGGGGTTGGTGCCAAAAGGGCAGGTTTCCTTCTCAAAAATTAGCAAGCACACTGGAGGTACAGTTTTGTTCTTAATCTCCCTCTCCAGTTTTCTAAGAACCCCTCTTCTCTGTTACCGATTAGTGAGTCAGTATACATTTGTACTCCCATTTCTTTTACTATCCTCCTTTTGATTAAAATCCTAGCCGCCTCCAAATATTTACCATGAATGACAGTTCAAGGATAGTGTTTTTTTTTTTTTTTAAGGCCCATAGTTTCAAACTGTCTTCAAAATGGAATCCTCTTTGGATGTTATCAGAGTGGTGTGTAGTTAGTAGTTAGTGTGTATAGACAGTTCCTTGAGCCTCAGTTTCTGCATTTGTGAAGTTTCTGCAAAAGGAGCAGTATTGCTTTGAAGGATAGATATGAAGGTTTTCAGATGACTTAGGTGTATCAGTGAAAAGGGTCCACGGTGGAGGAGGAGAACGATAGATGTTTGTGCCTCCTGCTTTCATTTCTCTGACGTCAGAGGAAGGGACAGTGACCTGTGTACTTCTTCTGACTTCGTGGATCTTGGGATTGGCTGAATTGCTTGACCCAATTTTTGGATGTTCCCCCTCTTCTCACCCTTTCCGGCTATAGAAGAGATGTTCTAGGGGCAGAGGGATTGTTATGTCTTTGTTTTTCTTCTCTCTCTTCCTTCAAATGGACCGTGGAGTTCTTTCCCTGCTGGTTGCTGCATCCTGAGTTTCCCCTCTTATCTCTCATATACACCCAGCGCTCTGGAGTGGCTTTTAGAAGTCTGATGTGTACATGCACTGGGCCAGATGGCAGGGGAAGGCTGGCTTATTCCTGCCCTGGAAGGACGGTTGCCTCTCTCTTTGTTTGTGGGTCTTCTTAAGGATGCTTGAGAAAACTCTAGGAAGATGACATTTTCTTTAATGAAGGACTACATTAGCCAAAGAAGTCAGTGGGAATTGTGTTGGGCCACAAATCCAAAGACCTGGATTTTCAACCTACTCAGGGGACTGGTGCAGGACCAAGCCAGTTTGCTCCAAATCTCCCTTTCTCATCCATGAAGTGCAGGAGATGATGGCTGAGCTCCTAAAGTCACCCACTCCATGCCCTGTAGTCTCTGATTCTGGGAGATGTGAGCCCCAGTCTGTGGAGAAGGACAGATGGTCCTTTCTGGATCTTCCAGACTCTAGATCCATGTGCATTGTTCAAGCTTCCTCCCCAAGGGTGCTAATAAAAAGCAGTTCTTTCAGCCATTTCTGTGTCTGGTGGTCTCCTAGCCACATGTCCCACAAAGGCGGGGAAACTGGGAATGACAGTGTAGGCAAAAGGCAGATCGAAAGCAAAGCTTGAATGAAGATGGAGGGAGGGATCTTGTCCATTATTGCTGCTTCCTATCTACTCTGGAAAGGATTGGAGATGGGGCTATGGTAAGATCCCAGCCTCCCTCATCAGTTTGTTGGTTGAGAGCACAGACTTAGGAGCTGAAAGGCCTACATTTCTATCTTCACTGCATGACTGAGCTGTTTACTAGGCTTCTGTTTCATCATCTGTAAGATAAGGATAATACTGTCTACTTCAAAAGAATAAAAGTATCTCATAGGGTTCTCATGAGAATTAAGTGAATACATGTGAAGCTATGCTATGAAGTACCATAGTAAGCACTATATTCAGGTCAGCTAGTGATAATTCTGTTTCTGTAGGTAATTATGAAGATAATTGATTATATGTTTTCAAAAAAGTTGCAACCACTTCCGGAAGTACCAATGTCATACTGTTACTTCTTAGAAAGAAAAAAGCTCTGAGCTATTGCCTCAGCTCTTCTCAGATCTCCACATGATTTTAGTTAATGGTTCCCTCATTGGAAACAGCTGATACTCATGAGAACAATGATTTCCGCATGATCCTCATGCCCTCACCTGTGGTAGGGACTGGGTGAAATACACTTGGTTTCTGCTACTCAGACCTTGGGGTCAGACTTGCCTGGCAAAGGAGGAAAAGACCAACAAATATCTATTCAGCCCCTGCTCTGTGCCAGGCCCTGGTGTCTGGCTTGAAGTCCTCATTTCCCACGACTGCCCTGTGCTGGGTGTACACATCCTGGCTCCTCTGTGCTCCGTTTTAAGATGAGGAGGGTGAGGTTCAGGAAGGTTAAGTATCCTGCCAGGGTGGAGGGTTGGCAGAGGGACCTAGGCCTCTGTGACCTCAAATAATTGCCTTTTCTTCTGACCTTCCTGTTTTCCATTTGCTTCCTTCCTTCCTGTTGCTGTTTCCTGTGTCCCACAGTCCTCGCTTACCATTTCTTGGAAAAGATAGTTTCCTCCACAGCCAGAAATATACCCTAGAGAAATAATCCAAAATGTTCATTAAGCTATGTCCAGTGATGTCTGCTGAAGTCTGCTTTGCCAGAGCAAGATGAAAGAAAGAACCTAGCTGCCCAGTAGGAAGGGAATGGCTATGTACATTAAGGTCAGCTGATATGATAGGAGCAGTAAGCAGCCATTTCAGATGGTTACAAAAGTATATAATTCTGCTTCTTACTGTTAAATGGACAAAACCAGCTGCAAAATTATGCCTGTAGAATCTAAATGATTCGTAGAATGTGTGGAATGAAATTTTCCAGAACAGTAATGGTGGTTGCCTCTGGCCGATGCGTGACTTTTCTCCTGCTTCTTTACACGTTCCTGTATTTCGTCAGTTTTCTACAGTGAGTGTGTAGACTTTATGACCAGAGGATAGAGAGAGGCAGCAGAAGAGAAACTGCAGCTATCAGGTGAGGGTGGGCCAGCAGAAAGGCTCAGAAAGTGCCGGTAGGTGGCAGAACTGGCCTTTCAGGGCATCAGATCCATGCATTCTCTCCTCCGCCCCACAGGCCTAACGAAGAGCTGAAGATGAAGAGTGCGGACGATAATACCCCTGCTGTGGGTAAGCAATTGGCAGGCTGTGGGAGTTTTAGCTTATATTTACCACTTCTATCTTCCTCTTCTTTCTCCATAAATTAGGAGGCACCCTCTGCCTTAGATTGTCACAGAAAGCTTCAGAGACAAATCTGACAACTGGCTAGAAGCATATATTTTCTTAATCAAACCAAGCCAGTTCATATTCTTGCCTGGCCCCAACGCTGTCCTCCTCTTTTCAGCAGAGCGTCCTCATGTCCAGGAGACAGTGGGTCCCTTGGTGGCCCCCACACCTCTCCGTCCGTGGCCCCAGATGACACTTCAGGTAAGCAGACCTGGCAGCCTCTGGATGAGCAGCCCGATGCGAGGCTGGGTGGTGGGGGCTGACTTGCTCTGGGTCAACCCTAGGTAGAAGTTTGTTGCTGTTTAGTCGCTAAGTTGTGTCCGACTCTTTGTGACCCCATGGACTGCAGCACACCGGGCTTCCCTGTCCTTCACTATCTCTCGGAGTCTGCTCAAACTCATGTCCACTGAGTCGAGGGAGACCCCCAAGTCAGAACTTGGTGGCAGAAGGGTAGAATGCAGTTATTTGCCTGGGCTTATAGAAATGTCTTTTGTTTAGCAAATATTTATTGAGTGCTTGCTCTGTGCCAAGCACTGTTATGGACACTGGTAACACAGTAATGACCAAAAATACTGTCTTCATGGGGCTTACTTACATTTTAGTGGAGTGAGACATAATAAAACAATTAGTAGTTAAAATGTATGGTATTTTACCAATTAAAAAACAAAATTTAAAAATCTGGTATTTTAGATGATAGTGCTAAGGGAAAGGAATAAAGGGATAAGGAGAGAGTATGTGGATGTGTGTGTGGGAGGGGGGTTTAGAGGAGGGGAGATGTTTGCAACTTCAGACCGGGTGGCCAGGGAAGGCCTTAGTGGTCAGTGAGATTTGAGTGAAGAGCTGAAGAAAGTGAAATAGTGAGGCATGTGGATAACTGAGAGAAGAACATCTTAGGCTGGTGCAAAGTCCCCAACCGGGGCTGTGGCTAATATGTGTGAGGAGCAGCGAGGAGGTCAGTGCAGAGGGGCAGAGTGAGTGGGGGGAGCGGCAGGACGTGAGGTGGGAGAGGTTGGGGAGGACAGGTTGTGTGGGGCCTCATGGGCTGTGGAGGGGACTCTGGCTTTTACTCTAAATGTCAGGGGAACAGAGTAGGGCTGTGATCTGGCAGGGTTTAGTAGGTTCCCTCTGGCTGCTTTGAGGAAAATAGACCGTGGGGTTGAGGGCAGAAGCTGGGGGCCCCTTAGGAAGAGGAGGTTACTGCCGTAGTCCAGGTGAATGATGCTGGTGCTGGCAGGGAGAGAGAGAGATTCTGGAGATGTAAGTGTGTGTGTGTGTGTTAACTTTTTATTGCAAAGATTTTCAAACATATCAAAGTAAAGAAACCAGGAATTCCCTGGCAGTCCAGTGGTTAAGATTCCATGCTTCCACTGCAAAGGATATGGGTTTGATCCCTGGTCAGGGACATTAAGATTCTGTATGCCATAGGAGCAGCCAAAATAATAATAATAATAATAATAATAAGGAAACTAGTATAAGGAACCCACATATACTTATCACCCAGCTTCAACAAATTTTAGCACATCCATTCCTACTTTTTCTATACTCCACCCACCCCTTCTTCTCGCCTTCCCTATGAAATTATTTTGGAGAAGATTTAGACATTATGTCATCCACGAATACTTCAGTTTATATTTCAGAAAATTAA
>SJYV01040908.1:0-10220 GCA_006410875.1 Neotragus pygmaeus | reverse complement strand
AAACCATAAATAACTGCAGTGCAGGAAGGAATTTATTCTGAGTATTAAATCACCTAATTTGACTGACTGTTGAGGATTTCCTTGCCTCTGATGTGAGATTTCGTCCAATGAGCAATTCTTGGTCTTCCTCTAGTTATTCACTCAACAAATATAAATTGAGCACCTGCTTCATACCAAGCTCTGTGTTATGCTGGGTACACAGTGGGTCTCTGCTTTCATGAAGTGTATGGTCTATAGTCTCGTATTTCTCAGCATTGAGGATATGATTCCTGTTAAGATTCACCTGGGAAGGGAAGTTTGGGTGACTTCCAGAGAAAGGAGTTTGAAGCAGAAAAAACTATCTTTTATGGAGTACACCATGTGACACTTTATTTATATAATGTCATGTGAGAGCCCACAGTAGCCTAAAGAGGTAGCTTGATCAAGGGCACTTGTAGCTGATAAGGGATTTAGATCCAAGGAAATAGGAACCCTAGATATTTTATCCTATGACAGAAGGCTACCTCACCACCAACCTTCCCAAAGATCCTTGGCAAACCTTTCTTTCATAGTCCTCAAGCATCAAAGAAATTGCATATTAAGTAGCTTTGGTATTCTTTTACCTACATGCTGAAAATGCCAATTCAATAACTCCTTTCCATCTGAGACACAGAGTCCTAGAATTGAAGGGTGCTGGATTAGTGATTAGAAAGCATGCAACTGAGACCCTATCCTTTTCAAAGTAAAATCTTCTCTAGGTACCACTCTCTTATCCATAAAAGGCAATAATGTCAATAGTATCTGCCCTGTTTATGTCCAAACTTGTTTTGATGATTAAAAAAATAACAAATTTGAAGACTAAGAATTATTCTTTTTTTTTAATTAATTTGTTTTTTTTAATTTTACTTTACAATACTCTATTGGCTTTGCCATACATCGACATGAAACCAGCATAGATACTGTGTACTTTTCTTTCAATGTTTAAAGTTTTTTTTTCTTTGTTTTCTTCTATGGTTTTTATTTTTGTAGCTCTTATTTTCAGAGCTACATGGCAATTGACATTTATGTTCTTCAATATATGTTCTATTATATGTGTATCCTTTAAATGAAGCTCATGGGAGCAATTAAGCACTGTAATTCAGAGGTTTTCAGATTTTATTAAGGTAATACTGTAACATATACAATTTATTACATATTACTTCTAGTAGAGCTTAGGGACAATCCTGTAATCAAACACATTAATATTTCTTTGGCAAGTGGTATGAATATTCACACTAAATGGGATCTGTAGAGCCTATAATTAGCCTCCCATCAGTTCAGGACAAGTTTGCTGCCAAATGAGCTATGGAAAACCTTTTGGTTTGCAGAGCTTTGAGGGTTTCAGAAGTGTGGATAGGGGTTTTGGAATGTATATTTTCAGAAGTGCTAAGTATTTACATTTTATATTAAGTCTGCTCCCCCACCAAATCTTATATGCCTATGGCCATTCTTTATTTGGAGGGAGTTACCCTGCCATCCCCACTGCTCTCCACCCTTTGAGAAACTCCTCTCCCTTGTCCCACCTCCCCATGGCTTGCTACTATCTGCAGGGGGTCTCTGAGCAACCATGTACATACATGTAACTATTTCTTTGATGATAATTGATTGTCTGGACTGAACAGACAACTGGAGCTGCTCGGGTAATCAGAGTCCCTGACCCTGCCTATCACAGCAATTGCCAACAGGTGGATTCCTGTCCCACAGCAGATGACCATTTCCTTTGGGAACCTGGGACTAGACCCAAGAGAAATAGCAGTCCCTCTTTAGGTGCCTCACATTACAAAAAGGAACATCCTAGCACAATCTACGGCCAGGCTCTCTACCCTGTGCAAATAAGAGACAAGCGAGAAAGAGCAGATCACGTCTCTTATTTAGAGACAGCCAAAAAGGTTTCTCCTAGTCCTTTTCATCCCCCAGTCCACTTTGGATGCCCAGGTGCACATCAGTTGTTAGATTTATAAGATATTTAGTTGTTGCAAAATAGATATCACATCTCAGAAATAAACTTTAAGAGGTTTAGAATAAATTTAGACTTATAGAAAGTTGCCAAGATAACACAGAGAAGTTTGATATACTCTATACCCAGTTTTCTCTGATATTAACATCTTACTTTGGTATGGTACATTTATTGTGCCTAAGAAACAACTATGGATAGCTTAGTTTGTGCCTAATTTTTGTTGTTGTTGTTGTTGTTCAAGGATCTAATCCAGGGTACTAAGTTGTATTTAGCTCTTGCCTTAGGCTCTTTGGCTTTGACAGTTTCTTAGACTTTTCTTGCTTTTATGACCTTGGCAGTTTTGAGGAGTACTGGTTAGGCATTTTATAGAATGCCCCTCAGCTGGGAACTATCTGATGTTTTTCTCCGAATATGACCAGGGTTATGGGTTTTGGGAAGAAAGACAACAGAGGGCAAGTTCCCTTCTCATCACATCATATCAAAGGTTCATACTATCAATATGACTTCTCGCTATTGATGTTGACCTTGATCATCTGGCTGTCAGGTTTCTCCTCTCCTATTTATTCATCTTCCCAAATTGTCCTCTTTAGAAAGAAGTCACTGTACAGAGCCCACACTTAAGATTAGTGGAGAACTATGCTGCACCTCCTTGAGGGTAGAATATCTACATAAATTATTTGGAATTCTTCTGCATGGGAGATTTGCCTACTACCCCTCAACTATTTTATCCAATCATTTATTTATATCAGTATGGGCTCCTGGATGGGCTTCCCAGGTAGCTCAGTGGTAGAGAACCCACCTGCCAATGTAGGAGACCTGGGTTTGATCCCTGGGTCAGGAAGATACTCTGGAGGAGGGAATGGCAACCCACTCCAGTATTCTTGCCTGGAGAATCACATGGACAGAGGAGCCTGGCGGGCTACAGTCCATGGGGTCACAAAGAGTTGGACACAACTGAGCACAAGCATGCACAGACTCCTGGATATTTATTTTATAATATAGGTTATAGTCCAATACTACTTTATTTTGTTGCTTATGATATTCTAGCTTTGGCCACTGGGAACTCATTCAGTTAACTCCTGTGTCCCTTTGACATATCTCTATTCTCAGTTTTGTTTTGTTTTGTTTTCTTTTCTTCTTTATCCCAATCTCAGAATGGCCAGGGAAGCAGTGATTCTACTTGGGCGGGAGGGAGACTATCTCTTTGCTCTCAATTAAAACTGTGATATTTGATCCCCACAACTTGGGGCTAGGAGACATGTACAGTACCCAAATCTTCCTAGAGTTTCCAGTAGAGAATATGAGATACATGTTTTGTATGACCAAATTAACTTCACGTAAAGAACATATTAACAATTCTCTGGAGGCCCCCAAAGAGAGTGACAGAAATTGTCTTACATTCTCATATTGTGAAGTGTATGAAGTGTACATTATATCCTTCTTATACATATATCCTTCTTATACATATATCCTTCTATTTCCTTCAGAATAGTGACACAGACTGCAGCCTTCATATTTCTCTTAACTTATTTGCTTATTTGGTGATATTTACTAGCAAAAGAAGGTTCCAACTCATAAGCTACAACCTACGTACTCTCACAGACACAAAGGTGTTATATAAGCAGATCCTGCTGATGGACGGTGTCACTATTTGCTCCTAGAAAATTTTCCATAAATGACTCTGGGCCCTCTTTTCTCTCAGCCATCCGTGTGTAGTCAGATTCCAGTTTTGCTGTCTGTCTTCATTTTCTCAGTTTACATGATAAAGTCGATTTATAATTCTGCAGTTATTTACTCTTGGTGCAGTTCAGAAGGTCAATTTAAATGCTAACCGCTTCATGTTTTTCTTTAAAGAACTGCTAACAAGCTATGTCTTTGTGAAATGCTATACATTTTGCAAAATGATTTCTATAGGAATACTAGCGATTGCAAGAGAATTTGAGAATCTTTATCAGCTTTCCTCTCTTTTCAGGTTAAACTTGCCAGAGGCAGTTTTGTCTGCTGTTGCATAATTAATAGAATGCATAAGGTTTTTACTCATTCCCTTAGCTTTATTATTCATTTTAATACCACACTGATTTGATTTTAACCCATTTAAATTATTTCAAATTTCATGCAAAAATGTATTCAAACATAAAGATTAATTCACTTAATTAACCTTTTGATTAAAAATAAAACCCCAGTACTTATCTATATGGATTTTTCCTTTGAAATAGACTGTGGAGAATTGCACTTAGAAGCTGTATTTCAAGTGACTACTAATTACGGTCAAATATACATGATGGAGGAATTAAAGGAATTAACCCATGCACAATTGCAAACTGTCTTACCAAAACCCTTGTTGGAAAATCAAGGTGCTACGTGATAATGAGTGAATATTTTCACTCTTTGTCAGCCACCTAGTTTTTAAACTCTTTCTGCAGAGCCTCAGTTTCTTGTAAGTCAAGTGGTTTGGGCTACAGTGGATGGTTTCTTTCATTAATCCCATAGATACTTTTGCTCTGCTGCTAGGTTCCATCTCTGTGCTAGAAACAGTGGTGTTTCAAAGATGAGCGATATATAATTCTCACCCTAAAGGTGAAGATAGTCTAGTAGAGAAACAAAAAGAAGTCCCAAAACCGCCATACTGTAAGGCAGAATGAGATCATGAACTAACGGGAGGAGCTAAACCAGTCTGGGCTTCCCTGAGAGCTCAGTTGGTAAAGAATCTGCTCACAATGCAGGAGACCCCGGTTTGATTCCTGGGTTGGGAAGATCTGCTAAAGAAGGGGTAGGCTACCCACTCCAGTATTCTTGGGCTTCCCTTGTGGCTCAGCTGGTAAAGAATCCGCCTGCAAGGTGGGAGACCTGGGTTTGATCCCTGGGTTAGGAAGATCCCCTGAAGAAGGGATAGGCTACCCACTCCAGTATTCTGGCCTGGAGAATTCCATGGGGTCGCAAAGAGCTGGATATGACTAAGCACTTTGCAGACAGTCTAGCGGAAGAAGACATTCTTTCGGTCTGGAATGGGGACATCCAAAGGCCTTACAGTCTCTTACTTTCCTACCTTACTCCTGAGAATGATTAACATCCCAGATAAACAGGACAAGTTACTTCTGTAAGATCTCCAGTGCTTACTCATCTATAATGTTTATTTCAGATCTTCCCCTATCACTTCTGCTTATTGTAGTTCTATGTAATCTTAATACAGCAACTCAAATATTGCTGCTTCTATTAAATCATTCATTGTTTTTACAAATACCTATTAAGACATAAATCTCCCTTCTTTGACATTCCATAGGGCTTACTTTTGGTTATCATTTTAACACATATGTTTTTGATGTATTTCTCATCTTCTTCCCATTAAAACAAGTGTTTTATTGGATCACAGCCACACTCATTCATTTATGCGTTGTGTACTGCTGCCTTTGCACTGCATCTGCAGAGTTGAGTAGCTGTGACAGAGACCTCATGGCCCACAACACCTAGAGCCTTTACTGTCTGGCCCTTTTCAGAAGTGTGAAGAGGGTTTCTTTGGACTAGTCAGCAAAGTAGTGATAAGTGCATACATGTGAGGAGGGTAGCCAGGGCCAAGCAAAGAACCACATGCACGCACGTGCGCGCACACACACACACACACACACACACTACAGGAAGAAGCACTTGGAGTTCTCACAAGCCTGATAATAGTGCTTGTTTTTCCCACAAGCCAGATTAGAACATTTGATTATGCATGGGGCATTAGACAGTGTATTCAGAAGGGCTTTGCCTTAACTAAATTGCTGCTCTGAGCCTACCTAACAAATCTTAAAAGCAAAATCAAAAGGGTCAAGTTGTTTCCAAGTAAGTTAATTGTGTGCACCATCTCAGTAATTTCTATGGAAGAGGAAAATGCAGCACCCAACAAAATGAAAACCACAATGCCTGGCATCTAATACAAAAGTACTATGCATGCAAAGAAGCACAAAGAGACACTTAACCGGGAAAAAAAGAAACCACTTGAAACCAAACCAGAATTGACATAGATGTTAGAATTAGAGGATAAGAACATTAAAAGTCATTGTAAATTATATTCTGTCTATTCAAAAAGCTGGAGAAAAGACTGAACAGGGTAATAAGACACATGGAAGATGTGAAAACAAAGACCCAAAATGAACTTCTAGAGACAAAATATAATGCCTGAGATAAAAAATATAGTATATTTGGATTCATGGCAGATGATACTTTGAAGAAGAAATGATAAATGAATTTAAAACTATGACAAGAGAAACTAAAATGAAACAGAAAAGGTTACAGAAAGAACAGAGGTTCAGTGAGCTGTGGAACAAGATCAAGTGGCCTAATACACACGTAATTTCATTCTCTGAGGAGAAGACAGAGAGAGGTATAGAAAAATTATTTGAAAACAAATGGATAAATGTTTTCAAAATTTGGTTAAAACTGTGAATCTACAAATGTGGGATGCTTGATAAACCCAAAGAAAAATTAAGGAGGCAATATTGAGGCACACCATAATCAAATTGTTCAAAAGTAGGAATTGAAAAAAAATAGTTAAGACGCTCAGAGGAAAAAGGACATATACACAGGAAAAAATAGGCTTACAGCAGATTTTTAAACTAGAAACAGGGCAAGGAATGAGACAGTGGAGCAACATCTTTAAAGTACTGACTAGAAAATAGTATTTTATATTCAGTAAAAATATCCTTCCAAAACTAATGCGAAATAAAAGACTTTTCAGACATACAAAAGCTGAAAGTATCCATCACCGGCAGATTTGCACTACAAGAAATGTTAAAAAAAAAATGTCCCATAGGTAAAAGAAAAATTATACCAGATGGAATCATGTATCTACCTAAGGAATGAAGCACACTGGAAATGGCAACTCTAAAGGTGAAAATACAAAACATTTTTCAAATTATTAGAATTATGTAAAACATAATTGTAGACAAAAATAATGCTTTATAATATATTTTGAAATAAAAATATGACAGTAGTGCAAAAGCTGTGAGAGATGAAATGGAAGTTTGCTTTGTAGGGCTCTTGTAATATATAGGAAGGGATATAATATTACTTGAAGGTAGACTTTGATGAGTTAAACATTTATACTATAAACATTAAAACAACCACAAAAATAATACAAAAAGAGCATGGACAATAGGCCAACAAAAGATATCACATAACAAGCCTCTAAGGTATTGTGTCCAAAAGAAGGGAGGGAAAGAGGGAAAAGCTTAAAGAATATATGGGACAAATAAAAGACACATGGTAAAATGAAGCTCAGTTGGTAAAGAGTCCTCCTATAATGCAGGAGACCTGAGTTCAATTCTTGGCTTGGGAAGATCCCCTGGAGAAGGAAATGGCAACCCACTCCAGTATTCTTGCCTGGAGAATCCCATGCACTGTAGCCTGCCAGTCTCTTCTGTCCATGGGATTGCAAGAGTCGGACACGACTTAGCGACTAAACCACCACCACCATATCAATAATCATATTAAATGTAAATATTCTAAGCACTCCAATTAAGAAACCCTGGTAGGATTTTCTGCTAAGGACTAACGGTCATGAACCTGAAAGGTTGGTGTCATCGCAGAAGTGGGGATGCAGTTATTGTTTCTTGTTGATGCCAAACAGTAGGCCATGGACTCTCCCACTTCTTTGGTTCAGAGAAGCAGCACTGAATCCACGGTACTCTGATGATAACCCTGAATTGGAAAGTACACTTTGGCACCCAGTGACACTACTCTTTGATATGTAAGCTGCAAGTCAGTGCTGCTTGTGTTCCCACCACTCTGTGGAGGAGGCATGGTTTCTCACAGTTTCCTTCCCTAGGACTCATGTCTGAGTTACAAATCCCAGGCTGTACTCAAAAACCTACTTCTTCCCATCCTGAGATGTTTTCCTTGGCTCAAGCCTCTAGGCCCTCATTTTTAATTCCCTTAGGATGAGTTTTCCTCCAGTTGTTGACTTTGTTTCCATTTCTGTCTCCCCCAATCTTTACATATAGTCATGTGTTTCTTACTATGTCAAATTTTACCTCCAAAATTTATCTCAAGTATATCATATCTCTTTATTCCTATCCAAGCTACCTCTCCATTGCTATTGCTATCATTCCCCAACTAGTCTTCCTGCGTCCACTCTGGCCCCTCTCAAAGCTCATTCTACAGAGTGGTCATCATGGCCCTTTAAAAAAGATAGATCATGTCACAGCCCTACAGGAAGAAAACTCAAACATCTTACTGGTGCCTACAAGGCTCTGACTGACCTGGGTGGCTTTGTGTTTGCCACTTTGTTTTACTTTTCTACATTCTACCATGTTTTCTTTCTTTTTTTTTTTCTTTTCTTTCTTTTTTTAATTTTACTTTACAATACTCTATTAATTCCCTGAAGTTCACTGGCTCTTTCCAACCTCAAAACCTGCAGACCAGCTCTTTCCCTCCCTGGGATCATCCTCTGTCACTTGAATCTAGGCATCTCTTACTTAGCCTCCAAGTCCCACTCACACTTCACCTCCTTGGGAAAAGTATTCTCCAAGACTCAGAAAAGCACCCATTTCCTTGTTGCATGTTCTCATGGCACCAAGGATTACTTCTTAATATGTATGCATGTGTGCTCAGTCATGTTTGACTCTTTATGACCCCATGGACTGTAGCCCGCCAGGCTCCTCTGTCCATGGGATTCTCCAGGCAAGAGTATTGGAGTGGGTTGCCATTTCCTCCTCCAGGGGATCTTCCAGACCCAGGGATCAAACCCACATCTCTTACATCTCCTTCATTGGCAGGCAGATTATTTACTACTCAGCCACCTGGGAAGCCACTTCTTAATAGTGCATCTTCAGCTAATTTCATGCTCAATATTTGTCACTCCAGTGAGATATGAGGCCAGGGAGCATGTCTGTTTCACTGGCTTCTCCTATGCCCAGTGTCAAACATAATGGCTGGCTCTAGAAGAAGTTCAATATAGGAGTTCATTAAATCTAAGATGCTGGTGACTGTAAAATGCACTATTATTTTACATACCACTAATTAAAGAAAACCATCTCCAGCTAAACTCGGATTTGCCTTCAGTTAGGCTACAATCCAGTCTCAAAACTGTGAAAATAGGGGAAGAAAGCATCTTATAATATATACCATAAATAAGTAAATAGACTGAATGAACGGGTAAAAACGAATCCTATAACACATGTTACCGTATTTGCAGAACATAATTTTTCTGGAGTCTCTCCAAAAGAGTAATCTATGCATGTGATTTAGAACCAACAATAAAATTTATGGTTTATGGGGAATGGTTTTCTACGTGAACCAGTTATAAAATGTTACTTCCCTTTGCAACTTCTCTCTTATTTAGGTTTACATGGGGCAAGGAACATTAATAGATACCAATTCCTATTTAATATCTTGTATCTTCATTTTCTCCCCAATGACAAAGAGGTGCTAATTTCCATTTTTATAAGAAAGGATTGTTTAGAAAGTGAGCAGAAAACAGCAGTGGAAAACAAAATAAAAGGTGGAACTCTTCCAGGGAGAAGTCAGAACTTATATGGAAGATTCACTGTGATTACTCCAAACTGTGAACCACAACTTAGGGATATGGAAGGAATCGCTACATTACTGAATCTTTTGAGCACCATCGATCAAATTTCAAGCATATAAACTACAAGAGGCATAAAGGACATCCATTTTAAAGGCTGAAGGGATGTGTGTTATTATAGAGTGAGAAGGAGTGTAGCACAGTAAGACAAGAATAGAGAGGAGGGTGCCATTCAGTTTGAATTCTGGCTTTGGTAATTGTTAGTTGTATAACCTTGAGGCTAAATTTACTTATCAGAAAATGGGACCAATAATATCTAGCTCATAGGATTGTTGAGAAGATTAAATAATGCACAAATGAAAAGCACTTAGTAGCAGTCTGGAACATAGAATCAGTTAGTATCAGCTTTTGTTATTTTCATTCTGTAAAAGGGAGAGGAGGAAACTGCCTAAAGTGTATGTGTATCCTCTATTATTTATTCATTATTGGTGCAATCTGGATTTTTTTTTACTTCTTTATTAAAATATTTAAAAGTACCAGGATAAAAAGAAGAGAAAGAATGGGCTTGTACTAAAATGTTCCTCTAAGCTTACTTGGGGAACCTATATTTCTTTGCTTTACCAACTAGCCTTTATTCGTCTTTTTATAAACACAATGTCCCGTTCATATTGGAAAAAAATGTACCAGGATCACAACTGTTCAGGTCAGTGAATCACCACAAAATGAACACGCCCATCTAAT
>SJYV01040906.1:0-14890 GCA_006410875.1 Neotragus pygmaeus | reverse complement strand
TTTTCTTCCAAGGAGTAAGCGTCTTTTAATTTCATGGCTTCCATCACCATTTGCAGTGATTTTGGAGCCCCTCCCCTCCAAAAAATAACGTCTGTCACTGTATCCACTGTTTTCCCATCTATTCCCCATGAAGTGATGGGACCGGATGCCAAGATCCTCGTTTTCTGAATGCTGAGCTTACTATACTTTATTGGTGTTTTTCTTTCTCACTTATTTCACTCTGTATAATAGGCTCCAGTTTCATCCACCTCATTTGAACGGATTCAAGTGTATTCTTTTTAATGCCTGTGTAATATTCCATTCTGTATATGTACCATGGCTTTCTTATCCATTCGTCTGCTGATGGACATCTAGGTTGCTTCCAAGTCCTGGCTATTGTAAACAGTGCTGCGATGGTCATTCGGGTACACATCTCTCTTTCAGTTCTGGTTTCCTCGGTGTGTATGCCCAGCAGTGGGATTGCTGGGTCTTAAGGCAGTTCTAGTTCCAGTTTTTTAAGGAATCTCCACACTGTTCTCTAGAGTAGCTGTACTAGTTTGCATTCCCACCAACGGGATAAGATGGTTTCCTTTTCTCCACACCCTCTCCAGCATTTATTCCTTGAGATTTTTGGAGAGCAGCCATCCTGACCAGCATGAGATGGTACTTCATTGTGGATTTGATTTTCATTGCTCTGATAATGGCTGATGTCGAGCATCTTTTCACATGTTTGTTAGCCACCTTTATGTGTTCTTTGGAGAAAGGAATTTAGAATGGAGCAGTGGGCTCCCACAGTTGGGACAAGGGGAGTAGTGCACATCCTGTGCAGGCAATACTTGGGGACATTGCCAATGAAGAGTTTTACTACAAGAATAAAACCAAGTAAATGCTGTTCTGTTTTGATTACCATCTCCATACGCCAGTATTCTAAAGTGTCCAGAATTAAATAATTTTCCTCTGCAAAACCAAATTCTGTTGGTTTCTGTTTAAACGTTTGTTGTCACATATGTCAGGTTTTATATTTTATATATTATCCACATTGTACAAAGTTTCAGTGTACATATATACAAACACTGTGTGTATGTGTGTGTATATATATGTGTGTGTGTGTGTGTGTGTGTGTGTGTGCATAAATTCATGCAGCCACAGTTTTAGTAATTATTTAAAAAAAATTTGTTGTCTTCTATGAGGGAGTTCATTAAGAGAAGACCTGGTTAAACAATTGTCACCAACATTGGCTGCCATGGTTACCACTGCTCCATTTCACAGAACATTCTTAATGGTTTTCAAGGCCTTGAGATCACTTTCTGCACAGCCTGCAGTCCCCAAGGGGATGTACTTATACACACCTCACGTTCAAACAGTTGATTCTAAATACACAGTGATACCACAAAAACTGCCAAGGTAAAGACAAAAATTGTGCATTTATTTATTTCTAAAACAGTGAAACAACGTATTTACTGCAATGTACAAACATTTTTTAAGCTGTAAAAGGACAAAATCCTCTTATATTTGAACATAAAATACCTTTCTGAATTTGAAAAATAGGTTTTAAGTGAAATTCATTCTTAATTACCAGTTATTGTGAGACTATGAAATAAAGAAAATAAATCTACCTTGACTCGGGCTGCTTATGTTCTATATTTTGCAGATTTTTTATAAAATTCCCTTACACTTTCACAGTCATAAATAGATATAATAGACAAAGTTTGGAGGAGACACACTCTCCCTGCCATGTGACACATCGGAGTTGACTTAGAGAGATGAGGATGGCAGGTGAATTTGGGGCCTCTTTAAGGGAATTATAAATGCCTCATTTCTCCAACCAAAACATCTGAATTGCTCCCCATACTCCGCTAGAGGTGTCAGGATGGGGCTTTGTGATGTCAAGCCTCACCCAGGGCCAACATTGGCTGAATAAGAGACTTGCTGACCTCATAAAGCGTGAAGGTGTGTCTCCCTGGGGAGAGGTACATATAGAGGTGCTCAGCGGCTCTGGAGCAGAGCACTGGGAGGCCTCAAAATGTCTAAGGTTACTGGGAAGCCACAAGGCTCCAGAGTAGTTGTGAAACACCCACCTCCTGTTACTCGGGACAAAAAGAAGAAGACCTCCTCTCAATTGAGGTCCAAAAACATGTTAAGGTGAGCTGAATCCACCCAAACTCCTCTTGTCCATTGACCCCACCCCACAAGATGTGTATAAGAGACAGCAATTAGGNACAAAGTTTGGAGGAGACACACTCTCCCTGCCATGTGACACATCGGAGTTGACTTAGAGAGATGAGGATGACAGGTGAGTTTGTGGCCTCTTTAGGGGAATTATAAATGCCTCATTTCTCCAACCAAAACATCTGAATTGCTACTCATTCTCCGCTAGAGATGTCAGGATGGGGCTTTGTGATGTCAAAGCTCAACCAGGGCCACCATTGGCTGAAGAAGAGACTTGCTGATCTCATAAAGCATTAGAGTGTGTCTCCCTGGGGAGAGGTAGATATAGGAGTGCTCAGGGGCTCTGGAGCAGACCACTGGGAGGCCTCAAAATGACTATGGTGACTGGGAAGCCACAAGGCTCCAGAGAAGTTTTGAAACACCCGCCTCCTGTTACTTGGGACAAAAAGAGGAAGACCTCCTCTCAATTGAGGTCCAAAAACAGTTAAGCTGACATNCCACTGGGAGGCCTCAAAATGACTATGGTGACTGGGAAGCCACAAGGCTCCAGAGAAGTTTTGAAACACCCGCCTCCTGTTACTTGGGACAAAAAGAGGAAGACCTCCTCTCAATTGAGGTCCAAAAACAGTTAAGCTGACATGAAGCCACACAAGCTCCTCTTGTCCATTGATGCCACCCCACAAGACTCCCTCCCCTGTCCTTGCCTGGCACATAACCCTTCTCTGCTCACACCCCTTCTCCTGAAGCTGTCATTCCCGTCCAACTTCAACCTCTTTCCCCAAACCAATGCCATTCCNCCTGGCGTGCTGCAATTCATGGGGTTGCAAAGAGTCGGACACAACTGAGTGACTGAACTGACTGAACTGAATGGGTAAATGACTACAGGCTTAAAGGAAGCCTGTTGTTTTGGTGAGTGGAACAGCTTTTGGTGGCTGACAAAGGTCTCTGTGTAGGTGGAGGAGTTACAGACAGCTTGGTTACAAGTAAAGATGAGGCAAAAGCATACTGAAGGATGAAAACAGATATATGAGTGGGTGGAAATTTATAGTTTTATCTTCTTTCAATGAAGTCGATTATCTGGTAAAATTCCTGGATTTACTTAATTTACTTACCAATTCAATAAGAAAATAGAATATTTTGTTCTCCAGGGTCCTTGAAGACAAAAAGGATGTTGCATTCTGACAAAATATAATCATATTGCAAATAATTTCTACTTATGAACTGTTTTATAATTCACACAAATCACTCAAATAATATATTATAAGCATTTCTAAACAATATGCTCTTCCTCTAAAGTCTGTATATCTAAGAGTGGTGTCATCTATTAGCAGGCCTTAGACTTGCTGTGTCACTCTATTAATCCTCTTGCAGCTCAGCCATCATTCAGAGCCCCAGTAGGTTGAAAGTTGGCAACTACTTAACTCTACATCCCTAACATCCCCTACAGGAATGCTGCGAGACTGCGAACCTCAGGAGGGCAAAGGTCATATCCATCACAAGGATTTGTGCATCCTCAGAAACAGGTGCAGTGTTTTACACATAGTAGGCACAAAACAAGTATTTGTTGGATGATAAATGAAAGAGTAAAATGAAATGAAGTTTGAGACTTCTGAAATGCACATCTTCTCTATCTTGTGTACGCTAGGGTCATCTCAGGATTTAATTCCTAGATTTATTCACTTTAGTTCTCATAGTTTAACTTGATCTTACTTGATTGAAGAATTAGCAAATTTAAAATACTGGGATTTGGAACTTCCCCGGTCGGACAGTGGATAAGAATCCACCTGCCAATGAAAGGGACATAACATTCAATCCCTGGTCCATGCCACAGAGCATCTAAGCCCTTGCACCACAACTACCGAGCCTGTGCTCCGGAGCCCAAGATCCACAACTACTGATGCCCACGCATCTAGAGCTTGTGCTCTGCAGCAACAGAAGCCCACCCACTGGAACAAAGAGTAGCCCCAGCTCACTGCAGCTAGAGAAAGCCAGTGCATAGCAACAAAGACCCAGCACAGCCAAAAAGTGAAGACTGGGATTTGGGAGTGGGGAGAAGAACATGGGGGTGAGTCAAGAAGAAAAAGCAATGATATACAAGTGGCAACATTTGTCAAAGGTAGTTTTAAAAATTGCCTATTACAGGATTACTTATTATATTTCTCATAGATTCGATCCCAAGCTCAGGAAGATCTCCTGGAGGAGGACATAGCCACCCACTGCAGTCTTGCCTGGAGAATCCAATGGACAGAGGAGCCTGGTGGGTTATAGTCCATAGGGTCACAAAGAGTTAGACACTTACTGAAGCAACTTAACACCCACGCACATGTATGCCTCCGTCTCTTCCCCATGGTAATGTATACAACCACATTGGATTGGGCTGTTTTTCCCAACTTGAGTATCTTGTGCCTTTGAAGTGACATAGCATCTTGATATTTCTTTGATAATTTTTGACCAAAATTTTTGCTTTAGAGATGCTGGAAAGTAACAACACAGTGTAAAGATATGAGTCAGAAAATCATGACTACCTGTAGAAATAGCTACTTGAATATAGCATAGTTTAAAAGGATGGATTCTGAAACAAGAATGCTTGGATTCAAATTATGGCTTTGCCCTTATGAGCTGTTTGATTTATGTCATTACTTAATTTCTCCATGCCTTAGTTTTCTATTTGGAAAATAGGTTGTGAGGATTAAATAAATAGTATGGTTAGAGTAGCTCCAAGCACATAGTAAGTCCCATGTTAATCTTAGCTTTTATCCTGATCTTGGGTAAGTCACCTACCTGGTTTAGAGTTTCTATGTATAAAATGAGAGGCTTTGACTAGACTCTAAGGCTCTCCAGGACCTACTTTTTTCAAGCAATGACAGTTCATGCATTTTTCTACCATATAGTGTGTGGCTAGGGATGGAGAAATGCATGATTAGTTAATAAATGCTTTCCTTGATTGATGGAAGAGGAGACTGTTGGGAAATCGAGATAAGCTTCTTCATTAGACACTAAATTCCTTGAGAATAAGAAGTGTATCTTTTCCTCTTTAGGATCCCAAGGCCTAACATGGTACCTGGAAATAGTGAGTATTCTATGAACTGTTCCTGCTACCCAGGAAGCTCTATAAACCGTTAATGAATGTGGAATAAATGCCTGTGTCTTATGTTCCCAGGTATATGGGAATGGAAAATGGTTGTAACTGCTTCCTAAGCCTTTTCTAGCTTAACATGACTTACATAAGATGTTCAAGAAACATTAGTGCTCTCTACTGGAGATAGTCATAGTGCAGGAATTCATGATTGATTTTTTTTTTTTTNTGCATTCCCACCAACAGTGTAAGAAGGTTCCCTTTTCTCCACATCCTCTCCAGCATTTATTGCTTGTAAAATTTAGGATCGCAGCCTTTCTGACTGGTGTGAAATGGTACCTCATTGTGGTCTTGATTTGCATTCCTCTAGGCTGTTTTTTCACCTCGCTTTTACTTTTCTTTATTGTGCAAAATTTTAATGTTTAGTCAGGTCGCATTTGTTTATTTTTTCTTTTATTTCTATGACTCTGGGGGTTGGGGTATTTAGGATCCTGCTGTTAAATGCTTTTACTGTACATTCACTGTATTTTTATTTTGAAGTAGGTTTGATTTGTGATACTGTGTTTGTTTCAGGTGTACAGGAGCTGGATTCAGAGATAGACAGACATTTATCAATACTTTTTTGGGTTCATTTTCCCCAGAGAGAGGAATACAGTGTCTCCACTAGGCTTCCTTTTGTTATTCAACACTGTATTTCCTGATTATCTGTTTGTTTGTATGGTAATGCCTGTTTGTTCCTTGAAAACTCTTCATTTATCCCACACCCATAACTTTTTTCTTAAAGATTATAAATTGGTTTTCTAAGTTTGTGAGTCTGTTTCTACTGTGTAATAGCCTACATTTGCATTAATTTCAAGAAGCTACCTGTCAGTGATGCCTTCCGTAATTTGTCTTTCTCTATCGGCCTTCCTTCACTTAGTATGGTATTCATCCTATCCATCCATGCTGTTGTCTCTGGCATTATTCCACTGTGATTCAGGGCTGGGTAGCATTCCAGTACAGAGGTGCACCACTCTGACTTCATTTTCCTGTCGATGAATAACTTGGTAGAATTTGTTGCAGGGAGGGCTTCCCTGGTTGTCCAGCCAGTAGAGAATCAACCTGCCAATTCAGGAGACGTGGGTTCAGTCCCTGGGTGAGGAAGATCCCATGGAGAAGGGTATGGCAACTCACTCCAGTATTCTTGCCTGGAGAAAACTGGGAACAGAGGATCCTGGCGGGGTACAGTCCATGGAGTCACAAAGTGTTCGACATGTCTGAAGAGACTTGTAATACATGCAAAGGAAAAAAAAAGTGAAAGGTGCATTTAATAATTTTTCCCTTTTTAGAAAAAAGGAGATCAAGAATAGAGTGAGCTAGCCTGAACATTCCTAGTTTATTTTTTTTACATGAACTTCACATAAGTCTGAATGTATGTAACTAAGTTTGCTTTTCTGCCCCATAACTCTGCAGGAGCTATGAGTAACAATTTTTCCTTGGACTCTATGCTAAATACATCACCTATCTGGTGGTTACCCCTACAACACCCTTCCTCTTGTACTTGCATATCAGAAAGAAGGCCGCCGAGCAACACCAACTGCCAGAGTAAATTGCTGGGTTATTGACTTCAGTCTAAGACTGTCTTTGACAAAACGCATGACGAAGAGACTTAGATATTACCCACTTTGTACCTCATCACTGACACCTGACTGTGAGCCCTTCCCTTATATAAGCGTCTAGACTCTTCATAGGCAGGGGATGGGAGGGTACTCAGTCCTTGAGGCATGGCCCTACTGTGTTCCCCTCTCTGCTAGCTTGAGAATAAAATCCACCTTCGTATCTCCTTCAAACTCTGTCTCTGTATTTCTTATTTTGCTTCACTGGGAAGAGATAGCCAATATTTTGGCCAGCAACAATTCTAGTTCTTGGCTATTGCCAATCGAGCTTTCCTGAAAACAAGGTGCACGGGGCAGTGTGAATTCTGATTTTCTCTGGGTCTGAGCCCAGACGTGGGATTGTCAGGCCATGTGTTTTCTGAGTGTTTACTCTGAAAAGAATCTGCTTGCTGATTTTGATAGTTCTCGCACCCATGTGCATCCCCACTGAGAGTGTAGGAGAATCCCGTTTTGCCTCCATCCTCTGCAGCTCCTATTCTCTGTAGATTTTTAGACAGTGGCCACTGTGACCTGTGGGAGAAGATTTTTCATGGTAATTTTGATTTGTGTGAATTTAATACATAGTAGCATGCTGCAGTCCATGGGATTGCAAAGAGTAGGACACAACTGTACAGCTGAACTGAATACATAGTGAGCTGGACGAACTGTACTTTCTTATACTGTACAGAGTGACTACAGTTTACCTCCTGACATTGTTTTCTTGAAAAGTGTCCCTGTTTTGAATTCCTATCTGATGATCAAAGCTGGGACATGACTGGAAGGGAGGGGTCATTTACAGTCCCACAGGTCTTGTGAAAATGAAGAGCCTAGCAGCATTAGATTTAAAGTTGTTTTTCTGGAAGATGGTTCTAAGGAAACAACATTGCTTCCTGGCCCACTCTGGTCCTGTCATTGTGGTTCATGGAAGTCTGTTCATTGATTGTCAGCTAGAGTGGAATGTGCCTAAGCTTGAGTCTCATTGCCAACCTCTTGCAACCTAGACGCTCCACCAATTCATGGGTGACGTAGACTTGGTTTTTCTGCAAGAGGGTCCACCTGCATCTGGAGATTGGATGTTCATGCAGAGGGAAGGAGGCACTCCATGTCCATTGTGGGGTCACATTTCCTGCCCCATGCTCCCAGCTCCGTCTGCATTGACACCCTCCACTCTTGGGACCAAAACTAGCTCAGGCTCCAGGGATGTGACAACATCCGGGTCACGAAGGCCTGAGGACAGGAGAGTCTGCCTTTCTGATTCCTATTCTGTACCTTTATTCCCTAATTAAAGTTGGCATATGTAGTTGAATGACAAGGTTGTAGATGTTTTCTGTTTTTATTTGGATTGACAGCAATTTGATTCACTTGTACATAGATGTCTATATCTTCTCTTCCAGGTTCTTTTCTGATATAGGATGTTACTGTGTTGAATAAGATTCCTGTTTACACAGTGGTTCCTGGTGGATTGTTGCTGTCTTTAATAATATTAGCCTCCCTATGTTAGATTGAATCAGTTCATTACTCCCTGTCCCACAGTTGTTTTTGTTTTTCATTTTGGGGACCACTGATTATTTTCTGAGTCTGTGAGACTGTTTTTCTTTCGTAAAGAAGTTCATCTGTATCCATTTTCAGATCCCACCTACAAGTGATAACTTATGCTAATATCCCTCCCTGTTTCTCTCACCGCACTTGGTATGATCACCTCTACTTTATTCCCTGAGGCCTCACATGGCATTCTTTCCTTCTTCTTATGGCTGAGAGACGGCTCATCATCTATGTATCCCATCCTCTTTATTCCTTATGGACGTCTTGGCTTGCAAATTTTATTTTTCCCATTATGAGGACTGTCTCTCTCTCATTTAGGGTTCCATTGCTATGCAAACACTTTTAAGGTTCATTCCATCCTGTTTTCCTGGTTTTGGTCCATTTTTCATTATTCTGGACACAATTGGTGGAAACGATGTTGGAGCATGTTCCCTCTATATTGTCCTCAAAATTGCATAGTATCCGTCCAACATTTAGATATTTATCTTTTTTGAAGTTTATATTTGTGTATGGCTTGAGGGATATTCTTATTTCATTCTCGTTTTCATTATTGATGCACGTCCACGCTCTCCTCCATAGTGGCTTTCTCCTATTTTCAGTTTTGCAAAGGAGGTGGATGGATCCCTTTTCTTCATGGCATCGGATAGATTTAACCTTTGTAGACTGCTTGACTATCACTATACTGATTGGTGTGAGGTGATACCGAACACCCTTCCATAATACTTAGCAATTTTGACATCTTTTCTTGTGATATTTTTAAACTATGAGTTAAAGGTACCTGTTAAAATTGGCTTTGTGATGGTCTACCCAGTTATGAACACTTTTTTGATGACCACGCCTAGGAGATTCCAGGAGATCAGTTGTTGTTTACCTAGAAATGCTTGGACCTTATAAATACTAAATGCCCAACAACATGACTTTCTGTTGATGGGCGGGACTGTGGCCCTTCCTGTTTTACCTGAGACAAAACTATGGTGGAGCTAATGAAAACAATGGCGACCTCCTTCAAAAGGTCCCAGTGCCTCTCCCATTGCAGGAGGCCACGACTGACCCAGGCCTCCGTTGGAGGCCCCTGGGCACTCACAGGCAAGTCTGGGTCAGTCTCTCGTGGGGTCATTGCTCCTTTCTCCTGGGTCCTGGTGTGCACAAGGCTTTGCTTGTGCCCTCGATGAATCTATTTCCCTAGTCCTGTGGAAATTCTATAATCAAATCCCAATGGCTTCCAACATCTAACTCCCTTGGAATTCTGAGTCCATTTGCCAAATCCCCAGGAAATCTGGAGGAGGGGTGGTGTGTGTACCGACCTGGAATGGATGGAGCTGGGGTGGTCTGTGTGCTGACCTGGCATGGATGGAGGTGGGGCGGTCTGTGTGCTGACCTGGCGTGGATGCAGATGGGATATTCTGTGTGGTGATCTGCATGGATGGAGTTAGGGTGGCCTGTGTGCTAACCTGGCATGGATGGAGTTGGGGTGGTCTGTGCACTGGCATGGATGGAGGTGAGGTAGTCTGTGTGTTGACCTGGCATGGGTAGAGCTGGGGTGATCTGTGTGGTGACTTGGCATGGATGGAACTGGGCGGGGGTCTGTGCACTGACCTGGCATGGATGAAGCTGGGGTGGTCTCTGCACTGATCTGGCATGGATGGAAGTGAGGTGGTCTGTGTGATAACCTGGCATTGATGGATTTGGTTGGGTCTGTACATTGGCATGGAAGGGGCTTGAGTGGTCTGTGTGATCACCTGGCATGGATGGAAGTGGGCTGTCTATGTGCTGACCTGGCATGGATAGAGCTGAGGTGGTCTGTGTGCTGACCTGGCATGAATGGAGCTGTGGTGGTCTGAGTGGTTACCTGGCATGGATGGAGCTTGTATGGTCTGTGCTGATGCAGAATGGATGGAACTGGCATGGTGTGTGTGTTCACTTGGGATGGATGAATTTGGGTTGGTCTGTGCACTGGCAAAGAAGGGACGGTGGTGGTCTGTGTGCTGACATGGAAGATGGAGCTGGGGTGGACTGTGTGATGACCCAGCATGAATGGTGGTGGGGAGGTCTGTGTACTGACCTGGCATGCATGGAGGTGGATTGGTCTGTGCACTGACCTGGCACTGATGTATGTGGGGTGGTTGTGTGCTGACCTGACATTGATGGATGTGGAGTGGTCTATGCACTGACCTAGCATGGATGAAGCTGGGGTGGTCTGTTTGCTGACCTGGCATGAATGGGTTGGGCCGGGGCCAATCTATGTGTTCCTTAGCCACAAGAGTTAAGCTGTGGTTGACTGGTGGGTGGGAGAGATTTTTTATGATCAGGCAGGGAAGAGGCATATACCTGGAGCTTTCAAGTTACCAAGGTCCTATTTGGTAATTTCTGTTGTTCATTCTTTTGGTTTTTAGCCATGTTCCTTCATTTGCTGGACGTTTCTCTGTCATTTTGTTTTGTTTAATTTACTTTGTGATCCTTTTCTTGGTTGAAATGCTGTAGTTCCTCTTAACTATGGAGTCTACCTCTCCTGTGTGGGACTGAACCAATGCCATGTGATGGTTTCCTGGTTGGGGGAAATTGTGTGTGTGTTTTGGTAGCTGGAGCTAGATTGTGTCTTTCTGAAAGGCAGTGGCTGTGTCCACCAGTGTCGTTTGGAATGTATGGGTTCAATATGGCTTTGAGCAGCCAGTCTGCTGATGTGCTAGGCTGTGCCCCTATCTGGCTGAAGGATAGGTTAGGAGTCTTTGGCACTACAGCTTGCTGGCTTTGGGGTGTGACTTATTCTTAGGGCAGAGATGGAGGCTTTTGGAAGAGCACTCACCTATTAATATTCTATGGGGCCAGAAATTCTCTAGCAATCAAAATTCCTGAAGTCCTTAGGTGTCAGTCACTTCCTTCCCCACAGGATTTTCCCCACCGAAAGTTCAAAGCCAGGTCCCTTGCATTGCAGGCAGATTCTTTGCTGTCTGAGCCCCAGGGAAGCCCTTAGAAAAATGCTTGCTGGCACTGATCAAATATTACACAAATATGTATTGAAATGCAGAGTATAGTGATGAATAGCAGAGCCTGATTGTCATTAATATTATTAATTGACAAGTCTTTGGTGTCAGATTATAGCAGGAATGTGTATGGTAGGATATAGGAACACAGAACAGTTTCCAATTGTGTGTTCATCTGAAACTTAGAGTGATGGCAGGTCCTCAATTACAGTATAATGACAGTGACAGGATTTTTTATTGCTTTCTTTTCTTTTCTTTTTAACTTTCCTTCATTTTCTATTCTATTCATTGTTGTTGTTTCCTGGCTAAGTCATGTTAGACTCTGTGAACATATGGAATCTGGCCCACCTGGCTCCCCTGTCCTTGGGGTTTCCCAGGCCAAAAAGAAGAAAAGTCAGTTCTGGTAAAAGACCACATGGGCAGAGATCTCTGAGGACACATGGATGAGAAGGCTGGCCAGGAGGGGATGAGGGTCAGAAAACTTGGGGTTTACGTGAGCTCTGGGCAGAAACTGTGGCTCCCAGGCCTGGCTGTGGACACTGCCCAACACCCGTCTGCCAGCCCTCTCTCTGTGTGCCCCACATTTGCCAGGAGCTCTGGGGTCTAGACTGTGGTTCTTGCTGAACTCTAGACACAACTGTCTGCTTGCAGGTGTGTGGGAGGGATTGAGTGCTCTTAACGACTTGTTACAACTCTGGAAAGTTGGGCCAAGAGGCAGGGGTTAATCTGGCACCAAGGAGGTGAGGACCCTACGTCAGTCCCAGAGCCAGAGGTCAGACCAGAGCTGCTGAAGAAGGAGCCCAGAGGATTTATTGAAAAAACAGTGGAATTGGTTATTAGAAAGCAGCACTGAAAAGACGACAAACAATAACCTGAAATTAACTAAAGTGTGAAACAAATGTGAAGCATTGTCGTCATTGGTATTTTGAAGAAAGTTGGATTAAATGTGTTCTATAATTAGCACGTTTATCTCAGAACGTTCAGTTTTATTTCCACCACACAGCATCAGCAGCGAGCAGTGGCTGTGCTGCGATGGAGCAGTGAGTACCTGAGAGGAGATACCCCACATCCAAAATCAAGAGTGGGGATCATGAGGAGATACTCCACGCCCCAGGTCAGGAGTGGCGGTTGTGGGGAGATACCCCATGTTCAAGGTAAGGAGTGGTCTAATCACATGGACCACAGCTTGGCTAACTCAGTGAAACTATCAGCAGTGCCATGAAGGGCTGCCCAACAGGGATGAGTCATGGTGGAGAGTTCTGACAAAAAGTGGTCCACAGAAGAAGGGAATGGCAAGCCACTTCAGTATTCTTGCCTTGAGAACACCATGAACAGTATGGAAGGCAAAAAGATAGGACACTGAATGATAAGCTCCTCAGGTCGGTAGGTGCCCAATATGTTACTGGAGATCAGTGGAGTAATAACTCCAGAAAGAATGAAGTGACAGAGCCAAAGCAAAAAGAAGAGCCAGTTGTGGATATGAGTTGTGATGAAAGCATGGCCGAATACTGTAAGGAGCAAACTTGCATAGGAACCTGAAATGTTAGGTGCATGAATCAAAGCAAATTGGTTGTGGTGAAACAGGAGATGGCAAGAGTGAACGTCGACATTTTAGCAATCAGCAACTAAAATGGACTGGAATGGATGAATTTAATTCAGATGGCCATTATATCTACTACTGTGGGCAAAAGTTCCTAGGAAGTAATGGAGTAGCCATCATAGTAAAAAAAAAAAAAAAGACACAGAGAGAGAGAGAGTCCGAAATGCAGTGCTTGGATGCAATATCAAAAGTGACGGAATGATGTCTGTTCATTTCCAAGGCAAACCATTCAGTATCATGGTAATGAAAGTCTGTGCCCTGACCAGTAATACTGAAGAAGCTGACATTGAATTGTTCTATGAAGACTTACAAGAACTTATAGAAGTGACACACAAAAAAGATGTCCTTTTCATTATAGGGGACTGAAATGCAAAAGTAGGAAGTCAAGAAACATCTGGAGTAACAGTCAACGTTGGCCTTGGAGTACAGAATGAAGCAGGGCACAGGCAAATAGAGTTTTGCCAAGAGAACACACTGGTCATATCAAACACCTTTTCCAACAACCCAAGAGAAGACTCTACACATGGACATTACCAGATGATCAACACCAAAATCAAATCAATTATATTCTTGCAGCCAAAGATGGAGAAGCTCTATACAGTCAGCCAAACAAGACCAGGAGCTGACTGTGGCTCATATCATGAACTCATTATTGCCAAATTCAGACTTAAATTGAAGAAACTAAGAAAAACCACTAGATCATTCAGGTATGACCTAAATTAAATCCATTAAGATTATACAGTGGAAGTGAGAAAGAGATTTAAGGGACTAGATCTGACAGAGTGGCTGATGAACTTCGGATGGAGGTTCATGACATTGTACAGGAGGCAATGACCACGACCATCCCCAGGAAGAAGAAATGCAGAAAGGCAAAATGGTTGTCTGAGGAGACCTTACAGATAACTGTGAAAAGAAGAGAAGTGAAAAACAAAGGAGAAAAGGAAAGATATACCCATTTGAATGCAGCTCCAAGGAATAGCAAAAAGAGATAAGAAAGCCTTCCTCAGGGATCAGTGCAAAGAAAGAGGAAAACAACTGAATGGGAAAGTGTAGAAATCTCTTCAAGAAAATCGGAGATATGAAAGGAAAGTTTCCTGCAGCGATGGGCTCAATAAAAAATAGAAATGGTATGGACCAAGGAGAAGCAGAAGATATTAAGAATCGGTGGCAAAGATATACAGAAAAACTGTACAAAAAAGATTTTCACCACCCAGAAAATCATGATGGTCTGATCACTCATCGAGAGCCATATATCCTGGAATGTGAAGCCAAGGGGGCCTTAGGAAGCATCCCTATGAACAAAGCTAGTGGGGGTGTTGGAATTCCACTTGAGTTATTTCAATTCCTAAACAATGATACTGTCAAAGTACTGCACTCAGTATGCTAGCAAATTTGGAAAACTCAGCAGTGGCCACAGGACGGGAAAAGGTCAATTTTCATTCCAATCCCAAAGTAAGGCACTGTTAAACAATGCTCAAANCCACTTGAGTTATTTCAATTCCTAAACAATGATACTGTCAAAGTACTGCACTCAGTATGCTAGCAAATTTGGAAAACTCAGCAGTGGCCACAGGACGGGAAAAGGTCAATTTTCATTCCAATCCCAAAGTAAGGCACTGTTAAACAATGCTCAAACTATTACCCAATTACAGTCATTGCACACGGTAGCAAAGTAATGCTCAAAATTCTCCAGGCCAAGCTTCAATAATCCGTGAACCATGAAAATCCACAGGTTCAAGATGATTTTACAAAAGGCAGATGAACCAGCGATCAAATTGCCAGCATCCACTGGATCATCAAAAAAGCAAGAATTTCAGAAGAAAACCTCAATTTCTGCCTTATTGATTAGGCCAAAGGCTTAGATCGTGTGGATCACAATAAACTGTGGAAAATTCTGAAAAAGATGGGA
>SJYV01040905.1:4834-21038 GCA_006410875.1 Neotragus pygmaeus | reverse complement strand
GGATTGGGAGCTCGTGTACACCTGTAGTAGATTCATGTCGATGTATGGCAAAGCCAATAGAGTATTGTATAGTAAAATAAAGTAAAAAAAAAAAATTAAAAAATAAAAATAAAAATAAAACTACCATGTGATCCAGTAATTCCACTTCTGCATATCTTTTGATGAAAACAACAACACTAATTGAAAAAGATATAGACACTTCTATGTTCATTGTATCATTATTTATAATAGCCAGCTACATGAGCATCCAAAGTGTTCACTGATAGACGGATGGATAAAGAAGATATGGTATAAATTAATATACACAAATTGAGGATTGATGTATTATTTCTTTATATGGAAAGTCATAGTTTCCAGTGTATTTGAAGATTCAGCCTCAATCTGCCATATTTATTGCAGCAATGTTGTTAAGGCCACACAATGTGAGCGTGAATAATCTGCTTGAAATTTCTCATTGAAACATTAAAGACCACCTGAAAACTGTTCAGTTAAGGACAATTACTGTATCTTCAAAATATGAATAACCATAGTATCAATCACCGTTTCTCTGTTGGTGATGGTAGAAACATTGAGTAGAGGTTGACTTGGGCTAGATACTGAGTCTTTGTGACCCTGAAAGCTTACCTGCTGTCTTCCCTTGCACCTGTAAGAAGAGATTAGTCTGGTAAGTTAGACATATGATGAATAAGATGTATAGAGTTAAAGAAATCCTTTCAGGAGTATCAGCTGAAAATAAATAAAGCTGTTGAATTACACAATAAAAAATGTCCTGAAAGCTCATAGGTTATTATTTTTAACCTCCCTCTGAAGTTAGTTTTGCCCAATCTCAGAGAAATGTATCAAAATTCTTTTTAAACTCTACATATACTGAAACAGCTTATTCATAAAATCAAGCACTTTTTCAGGAGTGTTTTTGTTGAGATGATTATAAAGTAGCCACTCTTCTTGTATTTTATAAAACTCTCAACTTCTGTTATTTAAATTACTTAGCTAATTAGGTCTCCAATGAAAAGGTGTGTAAACACACTCATATTTAACCTTAAAAAATAATTTTCAACACTCCTGGGTGCTATTAAAAAGAACAATTAATAAAATATTGCTTAAACTTTTTGAGAATAATGTAGTTAATCTGAGATCTCTAAAGAAATCCTTTGGATATAAACACTAAGCTGTGCAAGCTAATGTGGAAATATTGTAATATCAGTGCATTTGAATGAAGAATTTAGTTATTTAACTTAAAAGTAGGTAAGTGGTACTTGTACCATTACATTAGTCACATTAATCATCAAGTTTTCATACAGAGAAATATAGTTGAGCAGNGGATATAAACACTAAGCTGTGCAAGCTAATGTGGAAATATTGTAATATCAGTGCATTTGAATGAAGAATTTAGTTATTTAACTTAAAAGTAGGTAAGTGGTACTTGTACCATTACATTAGTCACATTAATCATCAAGTTTTCATACAGAGAAATATAGTTGAGCAGAGCAGCTGGTTAAGTCATTAGGGATAATGACTTGCACCACATTCTAAGAATGTGAAAATAGCTTTCCTATTAAAAACTTAGGGTGAATTCTATGTATCAACTGTCCTCCTCAGACAAAGTCTGGAAAACAAAAATTCACCTTATTCTCACTTTCTTCTCACAAATATATCAACATGTCATTTTAGAAAGACTATATTATCTTTCTTAGCCAATAATTTATAACAGTTCAGCATTTTTGCCTCAACATTTAACATACAAGTTAATATCTTGAAAAAAATTTTGATATGGCTGTCACTTTTTACTCAAGATATTCTGATTACAGTAGACATGACATGATTATCTTGAAGCTCTAGAACTTCTATTTAGGGATTATGGGAGATATGAATAGCTTAATGGAAAAAAAAATCAATCTGTAAGAAAAAGTTTTAAAATTTTTGAGGTTTGCTAAATTCTCAGAAGAAATAATATTTTAATCTATATTCTTAGCTTTAGCTGATCACAGAAATGATTAGAAAATATCAGAATTAAGCTCAGAAAGTTTTAAGAACCCAGGAGCTTTGGCATGAAAATCAAGAAAAGTAGCAATAGCATATACATTTTTTAAAAAGCTCTGTTGGATCCCAATATTTCTTTCAGTAGCAGGGAAAGCCAATACACATGGTAAAAAATCCTGCAGTCATTGGCATCAGTACCCCAAATGAAACCTAAACTCTTCTTGTGTATCAATAATCTTCACTCAATTATCAAAGTCTGAGTAGGGGTAATATATTTGCTCTATCTTTGTTGGTATCACTCCAGTATTCACCCAGTATGAGGCTTTACCCAAATAGAAAAGAGATTTGTGTGCTCAGCAAACAGACAATCAGTGAATATTTGTACATCTTAAATAGTAAGATGTTGCTGCAACTCTTTATAATTAGAACCTGAAATCTGAATTATGTCAGTAGGGCTAATGTAGCAGATTATTTCTGAATAAGCAGAGGAGCAGATTGTCAATTCAGGTATCAAATGAAGAGAAGGTTCAAAGAAGGGATGAGGAGTCAAGACCGAGAATCCAGAAGCAAAAGAAGCAAGAAAGGTTATTGAGGAAAGTGTTTGTCACTCACAATGATCTAATGACTAATATCTCTTTAAACAACAAGATCAAACCTTCTAGACCAAATCTGCTATGCTGAGAAATGAGAGGATATCTCATTTACTGCCTAACCAGAATCATTTACTGTGTCTATCTAGCTGTAGGATTCAAGTCAGGGTAGGAGGTAGGGTAGCAGTGAAAGCCTAAAAGTGAATATGCTCAGGCATTGGTAGAGTTGTGGATATGTAGGATGTAATATGGGCCTACCCAGTTGCACTAACAGTAAAGAATCCACCTGCCAATGCAGGAAACATAAAAGACATTGGTTAGATCTGAGTTGGGAAGACCCAGTGGAGGGCATGGCAACCCACTTCATTCTTCTTGCCTGGAGAATCCCATGGACAGAGGATCCTAGTGTGCTACAGTCCATTTACTTGCAAAGAGTTGGACGTGACTAAAGCAACTTAGCATGCGTACATGCAGGATGTAATATATTAATGGTACTAATGTCCCAATTCTTTTCTTATCTTCCCAATGTCTTGTAATCTCACAGTGACCTAACATTCTGGCTTGGCCATGTGACTTATTTGGCCAATGATATGTTAGCAAACTTAATGCAAGTGGAAGTTTGAAAAAATACTTTCCTTTTTCCGTTCATTCTCTTGCTTCTCTGCCTTCCTGACTTGTCCAGGCTAGCCTACTAGAGAATGAAAGTAACATGGCTCAGTCATTTTCATTACTTTAGAAGATAGTCAGCTGAGGGCCTGATATGTAAATGAGCGCAGATGGGATCAAAAGAACCACCGCATCAAACCCAGCCTTAATCACCCAGTTTCAGACTCATGAGAAATTAGGCTTATTGCTTTGAGTCACTTGAATCTAGGGAATTTTGTTATACAACATTCTATATAAAAGATTATTGATCTCATGGACATTAGGGAGGGTACCAATGATATTTTTTGAACCACAAACTAGTGATCATGAACTACTGATAAGTATCAGAATTACCTACAAAGCTTTTAAAAATATACTCAGATCTATCTTTGACCTATAAAATCAATTGCTTGTTCTGGATACATGGTAAGTATTTTGTGAAAGGGGCCACCTTGTAATAAATTTGAGACCCACTGATTTAGTCATATTGTCTTGACAATTAGAAAAGGATATTTTTTAAATAGTCATTCATTTTCTCACTATCTAATCTGCCAATAAAGAAAACCAATAAGGTTTCATGTTATGACTTAATTATCCTTACAGCTGTGATTTATTTTGCTAACCTGTATATACTGATCATATGAACCATGGCCTGAAAAGTCAGAGGACCATAGACAATAATGGACTTAGAATCCTTTTCTTCAAAAAATGCACCTGTTAACAAGATAAGCATTTCTACCTTCTTGATAAAGGTGAAAAAAAGTTATGGATGTATTTAATCTGGAGTGTACTCTCTTTGAAGAAAGAAGCTAGTGAACCAAAACCCCAAACTAACAATATTGCATTGTGTTTTTCCCTGGCTGTGCCATCTGTCTAGGAATCTTCTCTCATGGATGGCTCCTGCTAAGCATTCAGAACTCAGAGTGGCCTTCTGTGACCTCTCTAGAAATTCCTGCCCATCTATCTCCACTATCACTATGCCTCTCTCTCTATTCATGTACTTCTTTTTATTTCTTTCAGAGCTATTAACATTGAAAGTCTGATTACATTTTTTGGTATGTCTATAGTCAAACTGAGCACTGTGCTAAGTCACTTCAGGTGTGTCTGACTCTGTGACCTCATGGCTTGTAGCCCTCCAGGCTCTTCTGTCCATGGGATTTTCCAGGCAAGAATACTGCAGTGGGTTGCATGTCCTCCTCCAGTGGATCTTCCCAACCCTGGGATCAAACTCTCATCACTTTTGTCTCCTACATTGGCAGACAGAGCATTAGTAAGATATAATACTGGAGAAAAAAATCTATTTCATTTATTATTAGCTAACAAGGCTTTCCCAGGGGCTCGGTGATAAATAATTGGCCTGCGATGCAGGAGACACAGGAAATGCAGGTTTGATTCCTGGGTTGGGAAGATCCCCTGGAGGTGGGCATGACAACCCACTGCAGTATTCTTTCCTGGAGAATTCTATAGACAGAGGAGCCTGGGGGGCTACAGTCCATATGGTAGCATAATTGGAAACGACTGAAGTCACTTAGCAGGCACACACGCAACAAGTCTTAACTATGGGTCAGGTGAACAGAAGTAGAATATAGAGGCCAGTTAGACTTTCAGTTCAGTTCAGTCGCTCAGTCATGTCTGACTCTTTGAGACCCCATGAATCGCAGCATGTCAGGCCTCCTGTCCATCACCAACTCCTAGATTTCACTCAAACTCACGTCCATCGAGTTGGTGATGCCATCCAGCCATCTCATCCTCTGTCATCCCCTTCTCTTCCTGCTCCCAAACCCTCCCAACATCAGAGTCTTTTCCAATGAGTCAACTCTTCACATGAGGTGGCCAAAGTACTGGAGTTTCAGCTTTAGCATCATTCCTTCCAAAGAAATCCCAGGGTTGATCTCCTTCAGAATGAACTGGTTGGATCTCCTTGCAGTCCAAGGGACTCTCAAGAGTCTTCTCCAACACCACAGTTCAAAAGCATCAATTCTTCAGTGCTCAGCCTTCTTCACAGTCCAACTCTCACATTCACACATGACCACAGGAAAAACCTTAGCCTTGACTAGACGGACCTTTGTTGGCAAAGTAATGTCTCTTCTTTTGAATATGCTATTTAGGTTGCTCATAACTTTCCTTCCAAGGAGTAAGTGTCTTGTAATTTCATGGTTGCAATCACCATCTGCATTGATTTTGGAGCCCCCAAAAATAAAGTCTGACACTGTTTCCACTGTTTCCCCATCTATTTGCCATGAAGTGATGGGACCAGATGCCATAATCTTTGTTTTTTGAATGTTGAGCTTTAAGCCAACTTTTTCACTCTCCTCTTTCACTTTCATCAAGAGGTTTTTAGTTCCTCTTCACTTGAACTCAATAGTGAAAATCATGCTTTCATTATACTGTATAATCTTAACTCTTCATTGTATGAGATACTCTTAATTTGATTAAAAAAAAAGATTTTCAGATAAAAGGAGATCCAATCAGTCCATCCTAAAGGAGATCAGTCCTGTGTGTTCACTGGAAGGACTGATATTGAAGCTGAAACTCCAATACTTTGGCTACCTGCTGCAAAGAGCTGACTCATCTGAAAAGACCCTGATGCTGGGAAAGATTGAGGGCAGGACGAGAAGGGGACGACAGAGGTTGAGCTGGTTGGATGGCATCACCAACTCAATAGGCATGAGTTTGGGTGGACTCTGGGAGTTGGTGATGGACAGGGAGGCCTGGCGTGCTGCAGTTCATGGGGTTTCAAAGAGCCGGGCATAACTGAGTGACTGAACTGAACTGGAGATGATAAAATGTGAAGATCAAACTTGGAGATGTTGCAAATACACCTAATAGTCTGTGAGAAACTACTAAAGTTGTATCGTGATTCCCGGTAGACACAAGGGGCAGAATGTGTTGCTGGACAGCTACATCATAGTAGCAATAAGGATAGAGAGGGCAATGGCACCCCACTCCAGTACTCTTGCCTGGAAAATCCCATGGATGGAAGAGCCTGGTAAACTGCAGTCCATGGGGTCACAAAGAGTCAGACACGACTGAGTGACTTCACTTTCACTTTTCACTTTCATTCATTGGAGAAGGGAATGGCAACCCACTCTAGTGTTCTTGCCTGGAGAATCCCAGGGACTTGGGAGCTTGGTGGGCTGCCGTCTATGGAGTTGCACAGAGTCGGACACCACTGAAGGGACTTAGCAGCAGCAGCAGCAGCAATAAGGAGAGAGCTCTTTCTGGTTCTAACGCTAATGTGTGTGTTAGTCACTCAGTCATGTCTGACTCTCTGAAACCCCATAGACTGTAGGCCGCCAGGCTTCTCTGTCCATGGGATTCTCCAGACAAGAATACTGGAGTGGGTTGCCAAAGACCTCCTCCAGGAAATCTTCCTGATCCTGGGATTGAACCTGCATCACATCTATTGCAGGCGGACTCTTCACCATCTAGCCACAAGGGAAGCCTCTAATGTTAGCCAACTGTGCAATTATGGGAAAATCATTTAACTCCCTTTGCTCTATCTGCAAAATAATAGGAGAATTAGTTGATCTCAGATTAATCTGTATCCTATTAATACTTTTGCCAGCATTTTGCCTTGCACCCTTTCCAGCAATTTATTTTTCATTGACTTTGATAGCAGTACCCACCTTGGGTGAGGGAACAGTAAAAGGTGGCAGAAAGAGCGTGGGTTTTGGAATCAAATAGACTTGTGTTTGAATCCCAGCTTTGCCTTTCCTGGCTTTGGGATCTTGGCCAATTTTCTTAAATCTTGCCAAGTTTGAGTTCACTCAGCAGTAAAATTCTGATAATAATGCCTTTTCACAGGGCTTTGACAGTGAAATGAAATAACATGGGAAATGCTTGAAAACATTATATTCAGTTCTCAATAAATGCTAAGTTCCTTTCTTTTGTTTCTTTTTGTATCTATCCTAAGTTACCCCTCTGTCTCTATTAGGAGGGCTTTTTTTCTCCTCTACCCTCCTTTAAGTATAAATATTTCACCAGTTTAGTCATGGACTCTTGGGGTAAGCTTTTCTTAAGTGATAATCTTTCATGACTTCCCCTGTCACTCTGTTGATTACTTATGAATAAATAGTGCCCAATAAACCTCTCATTTGAACTATAATCACAAGTTCGAGTACCCTATAGTCCAGGGGTCCCCAACCTCTGGGCCATGGAATAGTACTTCCTATCAGATCATCAGCAGCATTAGATTAGAAATAAAGTGTGCAATACATATAATGCACTGATAGCATCTTGAAACCACTCCCCACCCCCACCCTCAGACCACGGAATAATTGTCTTCCATGACACCAGTCCCTAGTGCCAAAAAATTTAGGGACAGCTTCTAGTCATCATGCTACAACTACCCAACTGACTTCTCAAATAGAGCACAGACAACAGAACATACCATAAGCTACTTTCATTCTTTAGTTTGCTGTTTTAGTTTGATAGTGCCACCATGCCCCCTTTCCAGAATTGAAACTTCAGAATCATCTTTAATTCTTCCACATTTTTCTTTTCTCTAAATCCAATAAATTGTCATGTCTCTTCTAGTTCCACACTATTACATCTCTAATTCTCTTCCCTTTCAGTTGTACTATTCATCTAATGCTGTATGTTAATAATAACTCTTCCAACTTTAAGTTATAAGGGATAAAATGCAAACCAGTTGAAACCCAACTCCAAGTATGAAAAAAATATGATTTTTTTTAAATTGCATAAACCAATGAAACAGAAAATTCCAATCACTGTGTTTTCCTTCAGGCAAATTTAAATCCAGACACCTATTACCAAGATTCTTCTTTTGCCTTTCTTATTTAGCTTTCCTCTTCATTGATTTAATTCATAGGCAAACTTTCCTCAGGTGTTAGCAAAGATGTTAACAACAGCACTAAGAATATATCAAATGAATAACAAGGATCTCAAAGCACTAAGAATATATCAAATGAATAACAAGGATCTCAAAGAGTAAGAGTCTACCCTGGTAAAGATCACACTTTTGTATGGTGATGGAGCAATGCAGCTTCACCAACATTTATACTTTCCATGAAGATTTCGTTTCAGTTCTTTGATATTGCATTCAATATTTATTCTCTTAATCTTTTGAGCAACTCTATATCTTTAATTATATATCCTCTCTGATCAAAGTCTCTGTGTTTCTCTTACCACTTGATCTCTTAAAATATGTATTAATTAACTTTTGCTACATAACGGCAACTTCAAAATCTTGGTACTTTATCGCAAGGAACATGTGTTTGTGGTTCAGGTGTATTTGGTTCCATGCTGCAGACTGGTTTCAGGACTGCTCCACTTTTCTCATCAGGGGGACTCTGTCTAATTGGACATGTTTTTTTCATGGTGATTATAGCAGCTCAAGAAGCCAAAGATAATCATACTAGTTCATATAATATTCAGTAGCATTCTACTGGCCAAAGTTAAACGTATAAGCAGGCCCAACATCGTTAGGGTTGGCTGATTCACTTCATGTACTCTAGAAAGACCACAAAGTCATATATTAAATGACAAGTATACACAATTATACAGAAAGGAACAATAAAATGGAAGAAATAATCAAGACAATCATGAGATCACATTTTCAAGACCTAGCTAATGCATAAACTTCCTTAAGAAAACATTTCCTATACTTCGGGCAGAAATTTTCTTCTACACCTCCATAGCACTTTGAACTTTAATCAGTGCTCAATCCTTTTACATGGTATTACAGTTAAGAACTTATGAGTCTTGTCTTAAGAAGCAGCACTACAGTTTACCCATTTCTCATCTACTATGGTGACCAGAGGAGACTCTTGCCTATAGCATGCATATAATTATAACATAGTAGCCAGTAAAACACCATGATCAAGACCTCCAGCTGTGCAGACCCACTGTCTCACTGCAGATCCATGCTCCACACCCAGTAGCTGGCTGTCCTTGAACAAGAACAGCATTCATCTCCCAGCAAGTTAAGAGAATACATAAAGCATTTAAGGCACTACCTAGAACATTAGAAGAGCAAAATCACATATGTTTATTGTCATAATTTGTTTGTCTAATGAATGATGTCTAAGTTTCACTCAGTTCTAACGTCTTAAATTAGCTGAGTACGATAGTTAATTTAGAATATCAATTTAACTGCCTAACAGATGCCCAGATAGTCAGTAAAATATTATTTCTGGGGTATGTTTGTTAGGGTGTTTCTGCAACAGATTAACATTTGTCTCAGTAGACTGAATAAAGAAATTCACCCTCACCAATATAGGTAAACATCACCCAATTCATTGGGGCCCAAACAGTAGGCAATGAAACATTTATACACCTAGAGAACAGTGTCATTTTTTTAAGCTTTATTTAGGTGCTCAATCATTCTTTACTGTGATAATTAAACACACTGTAATTGTGTAAAACTATACAAGTGTGAGGTAAAATCAATATGTTACATTTCTAAATTGATAAAAACAAAATATTTATTTTAGGATTTATATCAGATTTAATTTATAAGACTTAAACTCATTATTTCTAAAATTGAAGAAAATATTATTGACCATATCTGAAGTATGGTTTCATAATTTTCTTAAATGTACCATGTTAATTTTTATGTAAAGGCCATTATTTTATTTTATTAGTGTGAGCATAATGCAAAATTTTCTTTTATGAATAAGCATAATTCATTATTTTGGCAGTTTTGAAGTAAAATACACAAATGATTATAAGATTTTTTTTTCGGATATAAAATGTGTTTTCCATATTTAGTCTAAAAATACAATCCTTTCTAAAGCCTTCTAAAGTTAATGTGCTAAATGGCTTTCTTTGTTCTTTCATTTGAATTCTAGCCAGAAAGTCTTTTTCAGCAAACTTGCTATAACTGCAATTTTAGGTGTAAAATATTAATGAAATTGAAAATGAAGCACATATTGTTTATTAATAAACTTACATGTGTAGGCAACATTTGCATAAAATGATTTAAAATCAAGAACTGTCATAATTGTTACTCTTAATGAACAATAAAAGCAATCCAGGAGTCAGATGGGGGTATGGATGTGTGAAGGGTCAAATAGCTATAAAAACTGTGTAGAAATCGATACGAAATACAAAGGATTTTCAATAATGCAAATTTGCCTTTTTTGGGAAATGCGTATTTCATTTGTACAGATTACCCAGAGTTAGTGAGTTTGTGTTTGTATGTGTGATATATGTATATCACAGTCAGCATACCCAAACCATCTGTCTTTTTTTTTTTTTTCATTTTGATTTTGTTTTATTTTGCTTTTGCTATATTACTCTTCGTTTCTGCAAAAGTTTGTGATCTGGGGAATTGTGGGGACAGACTTGAAAATTCTGAGTATGGGAACTTGAGAGAAGAGACCAAAATACATTCGTAGGGAAAACACTGGGATTCTGTTCAACTTCTTGGAAATAAACTCTAATACCTGAGAAGATGTAGAGAAGGTGAAGTGAGAGGGGCAGTGGCTTCTTCAGCCATTGGTATAATCTACTATGCAGTTTCCAGATCAGAGAGATTCGAGCTTTACTCAGGTGATAACATTAAACTATGACAGTTAAGATTTTTTTTTTAATATGTAGTAATGCTATGGTTTTTCCAGTGGTCATGTATGGATGTGAGAGTTGGACTGTGAAGAAAGCTGAGCACCNATTCCCACCCATTCCTGTGAGTTCTTGGTTTTTATCTTGGCTTTTGATTTCTTTCCTCTGAGAATTTCTCTTCTGCTTATTTCACTAATACCCATAGCAATTTGTATTTCTTCTTTTATAACATATCACATTTGAATTTTTAGTGTCTTTCTTCCCCACTACTTGAAGACAGAGACAGTTTCTGCCTTCTTCATTACAAAATCCTAGCACCTTAGCACAATGCCTGACACATAGATAATTTCCCTTCTTAGTGCATATGAGAATTTTGTTTTCAAAGTGAGTTTTATTAAAAATAAAACACATTGGATTCCAAAAGGAAGTTCAACAAAGAAACTACAAAAAGAAAAATTCAAATTCAGAAAGTATGGTCTTCTGTTGTAACACAGACTGATTGATGCCCAGGCTCATGAGATTTGTACCACAGCCTGCCTGAAGGTGCCACTCACCTAGAGTGACTCCGAGGTGCCATGCACTTCTTTTGTATTCTTCCTTCCTCGAGGTCTCAGATATGTAAGCCAAGGGGAATATTGCGCATGAATGGGATAACTGGCTTTTTTATTTTTTGGATGAAGTACTACCCTTTTCACCTGGTGCCTATCAGCAGTTGATTATCTGTTCATCTGCATGTAGCAATTGGACCAAGGGTGGTGGCAGTCCTCTTCAGTCAATGAGGAACAAAAATCATGCATTATGCTTGTTTCCTCAGGGTCACTTCTTAATAGTCTCCCTTGGAAATTTTGTTATGCTGCATAAAATTAAAAACTCCAAGTCAAGCTAAATTTCATATATCACCTCCTCTTCTAGTTTCTCCCATCATAAAAGATTGGTTTGAGAGAGATTTTTTTTTAACATGTTCATTGTTACTTGTTAGTATTTATGTTGTTCCTCTGATCGGAAGGAACAGGACTTTGGGATAGCATAATTTGAGGGGTGGAGTTAAGGGGAAGCTTTAAAAATCCCTGAATTCCACATGCTGCCACTACACTTGACTCGTCACCTTCTGAGTCTTGGCTTCCTGGATCCATCTGCCCCTCCCCATGCCAGTTTTTGTCGTTGGCTTTTGATCTCTCTCTCTCTCTCTCTCTCTCTCTCTCTCTCTCTCTCTCTCTTGTTTTGCAATTTCTGCACAATATAAAGGTGCTTGGACAAGGGGTAAAGGTCTTTTGAAATCCACTGCTCCACTATGCACTAACCTAGCTGTTGGTATGAATGACTGTGTTTGTCCCATTCTAAGCTTGCAGAGGCCCTTCCTCATTCCCAAGGCTTACTATCAGCCAACTCCTGTTATCTACAGTAATTCCCCAACCTAGTGGCACACTTCTACTTGTTGGTTCTTAAGTCAGGCAGGTATCCAGCTATGGTTTAATTTAACATGGAGTTAGCCTGGGGCTCTTTGCTCATTGACCTGAGACAGTATTAAATGATGGTACAGCTTTTAGACTCTAGAACCCGAGTTTTTGAGACTCTAGTCTCAAATCCTGGATCTGCCACATACTCATCTCTCTGTGCTTCAACTTCCTTGTCTGGGAAAGACAAAACAGTATCAACCACCTCCTAAAGGTGGGTACACACAATTAAAACGTTTAGAACACACTTTGCAACATAGTAAGCACTTAGGGAGTGTAGTGAAAGTAACTCAGTTGTATCAGGACTCTTGCGACACCCTGCAAGGTTCCTCTGTCCATGGGATTCTCCAGGCAAGAATACTGGAGTGGGTTGCCATTTCCTTCTCCAGGGAATCTTCCCAATCCAGGAATCGAACCCATGTCTCCTGCATTACAGGCAGATTCTTTACCAACTGAGCTAGGAGGGAAGCCCTAGACACTTATTGTTTGTTAACTATTATTACTGTGAGTTGGCCCCATGACCTTACCAGAGGGAGGTCCCCATTACTGCTACCAAACTAACAATTCACGAAATGTTTCTTCAGTGATCACAGTGTACCAGCCACGGTGCTAGGTAGAGACAGACTAGAAACTAATGCTGCCTTTGTTTCTCGTGAGCTACTTTTGATCTGTAGATGGTAATAATGGCAAAGGAATAGATAGATGGTCCTTCACTGTTGTTATCATTGACTCTTGAATCCAAGAAAGAATGTTTACCCTTTGACTTCTAATATTATCCTATATGAATCTGTTTTTTTCTGAGAAAATACAGATTCGTGGTCATCGATCATGATCTTCCTTTTCTCCCCCTCAAATTTGCCAGGGATTGTCAAGATTATATCTTTTCCTATAATTAAAAAACAAAACAAAAACTTTGTGTCTTCCAAATTCTTAGCTCTCCAAATTTCCAGAAATTGTAACTTTGGAACTTGAAATGACTTGGGTTCTATCCCCCTCTGGCATTGATGTGGTGGTTTGTCAGTATATGTATATTTGCCCTTTGGCTCTAATGAGATATGGAAGGATGAGCTGTAATCAGAAAAGTATGAGTGAATTTACCATTGCATACACAGGATATACTTATCTAAGTGTCTTTCTTAGCAGTTGTTTCCTAAATCCAGCTGAATTTTATCTCTGACTTATAATCATAGTGAAATAATGCAGAAAGGAGACAAAATTTTTTAAATGTTCTGTCCAGAAGATAACAAGAACTTTTTAAAAACAAAATAATGAAATTCTAGTATAAATATTGCTTGAGAGAATAAAGGGGGGGATTAAAAATAGATATGTGGGAGACCTGGGTTCAGTCCCTGGGTCAGGAAGATCCCCTGGAGGAGGGCATGGCAACCCACTCCAGTATTCATGCCTGGAGAATCCCCATGGACAGAGGAGCCTGACGGGCTACAGTCCATGGGGTCACAAAGAGTGGACATGATGGAATGAATAAGTCGTGAATTAATTAAAAATAAAGAACAATCCTTTGTTCTGCTTTATCACTCTTCACCCAAAACCAAGACATTTTGTTGATTGGTAAGCTCTGATAGATACTCTGTCTTCTAAGGGAAGGAGGAGTCATAGACAGCTTCTGTGCTCAGCAGTAGGAATATGAAAATGGAGATGTGCGGTGCTCTGGGACAAAGATTAAAGTCTCTGAGATAGCACTGGCTAACTGTGGATCAGCCCTGGTTCACCATGATATCTTTGCCTTCTGTTTTGAGTTCCTTGGTGATTCAGAAATGTTCTCTCTCTCTCTACCCTTTATCTAATCAGCCACAATAAATTGTAACTGTCAACCAGAGAACAATATATTTATAGCCAAAGAAAGGTAAGTACTTGGTGCAGTAGCAACCAAAATTCATTTTGCTGTGTGTAGGTCTGTCACACCATCTTCAAATTTCTTTCCCTTTTAGAATCTGCTCACTCTTTTCTCTCTATAAAGTAAATCTCATTATTCAGCCAATGAGAATATACTATTTTTAGTAAGTCATGAATATTCCAATAGTCTTTAGAAACACAAAAATCATCCTACCAAAAGTATTGAATGGCTACTACATTAGCCATTAGAATGGCTACTACAGGCAATATAAGCCAGAGCAATCAGATATAACAACTTTATAATTTGGAGGGTAAAAGTGAACACTCTTCTGGATTTCCGTTCCCAGTCCAAGGAACATAGGAGGCAAACAAATTTAAAAGAAGGGAAAGTACATGGTCAGGAAACTGGTTTGTAGATCCTGTCTTGTGCAACTTCAGGGGCAAGACCCTGGGTATAGATCTCAGAGTACCTCACTTACATAATCTGGAGAATTGTGATACTTCTACCAACTACTTACCATGCCCACTCAAAGATACCATGATCTGACATGGAAAAGTGCTTTGGACTTTTCAGAAAAACAGTGCTGAGAAACTTTGAAACATTATTATCATTATAATTATTATTGTCATCATTCTCATATTTGGTACTTACATTATTGATGCTTTTTTCATCATAGAAACTCAAATGATTGGTAAAGAGACACATATGTATTCATATAGCATATCTGTAGGAAAATTCAATAATTCCAATATGCAACATAAGTAACTAGCTTAAGTTTTCAAACAAGCTAGTTAGTAGATGACCCAGAACCAGAATTTCATTCCCGTTCTTATAAGTATATATCCCATGTCTCAGAGCAACAGCATAAGTAACTTATCCCCTGGCTTTTTAAACTCACATTCTAGTATGTCTTGAATACCTATACTTCCACTTTTAAAATTTGACCAGCTTTTTAAATTAATCATCAACTTTCCAAAGGTAGTAAGTGAATGAGATTACTTTCAACTTCTCTTAAAGGGACAACTCAGCCTGACCACAACAGTTTCCTAATTATAGAGAGGGAGAAGAAGAGAGAGAGAAAGAGATTTATTTTAAGGAACTGGTTCATGCAATTTGTGAGATTTGGTGAGTGCAAAATCTAACAGGGTAGGCTGGCAGGCTGAGACTCGGGTAAGAGTTGCAGTCTGTTGGCAGAATTTCTTGTTTCGAGATCAGTCTTTGTTTTAGTAAGACTTTCAACTGATTGGGTGAGGCCTACCCACATTATGGAGAATAATCTGCTTTACAAAGTCCACCAATTTAAATGTTAATTTCATCCAAAACACACCTTCACAGAAACATCCAGGCAGTGTGGCCTTGGCAAGTTAAAGCAAAAACATAATAATCATCATCTTCACAGCTGCTTTGATGATATTATTCAGACTCAGGTGGATTGTTCAGTGGCATTAAACAAATACTATTTATTTTAATTATCTTAATTCTGAACACTTTATATTCTATTCAGAGATAAAGTATAAAAAACAACCACTAGAATAAAATTTTTTAAAAGATACGCACAAAAGTTAGTTAGCTTCTCCAAATCTCAGCTGCCTTATTTTTTCCTGCAATGAAAACATCATTTAAAGTGAAAACTTTCAGTTCAGTTCAGTCGCTCAGTCGTGTCTGACTCTTTGTGACCCCATGAACTGCAGCACACCAGGCCTCCCTGTCCATCACCAACTCCCAGAGTCCACCCAAACCCATGTCCATTGAGTCTGTGATGCCATCCAACCATCTCATCCTCTGTCATCCCCTTCTCCTCCTGCTCTCAATCTTTCCCAGCATCAGGGTCTTTTCAAATGAGTCGGCTCTTCCCATCAAGTGGCCAAAGTATTGGAGTTTCAGCTTCAAAATCAGTCCTACCAAAGAACACCCAGGACTGATGTCCTTTAGGAAGGACTGGTTGGATCTCCTTGCAGTCCAAGGGACTCTCAAGAGTCTTCTCCAACACCACAGTTCAAAGCATCAATTCTTTGGCGCTCAGCTTTCTTCACAGTCCAACTCTCTCATACATGACCACTGGAAAAACCATAGCCTTGACTAGATGGACCTTTGTTGGCAAAGTAATGTCTCTGCTTTTGAATATGCTATCTAGGTTGGTCATAACTTTCTTT
>SJYV01040904.1:8249-28615 GCA_006410875.1 Neotragus pygmaeus | reverse complement strand
AGAATTTTGAGCATTACTTTGCCAGTGTGTGAGATGAGTGCAAATTTTCAATAGTTTGAATATTCTTTGACAATGCCTTTGTTTGGGATTGGAATGAAAATTTATCTTCTCTATCCCTGTGGCCACGACTGAGTTTTCCAAATTTACTGTCATATTGAGTGCAGCACTTTTGCAAAATCATCTTTTAAGATTTGAAATAGTTTAACTGGAATTTCATCGCCTCCACTCACTTTGCTCATTGTGATGTTTCCTAAGTCCCACTTGACTTTGAATTCCAGGATGTGTGGCTCTAGGTGAGTGATCACACCATCCTGGTTAACTTGGTCATTAAGATCTTTTGTGTATAGTTCTTCTCTGTATTCCTCCCACATCTTCTTAATATCTTCTGTTTCTGTTACAGCCATACTATTTCTGTCCTTTATTGTTCCCATTGCTGGATGAAATATTCCCTTGGTATCTCTAATTTTCTTGAAGAAATCTCTAGTCTTTCCCATGCTATTGTTTTCCTCTATTTCTTTCCACTGATCCCTGAGGAAGGGATTTCTTATCTCTTCTTACCATTCTTTGGAACTCCGCATGCCTTTCACTTCTCTTCTTTTCCCAGTTATTTGTAAGGCCTCCTAAGACAACCATTTTGCCTTTTTGTATTTCTTCCTGGGGATGGCTTTGATCACAGCCTCCTGTACACTGTTATGAACCTCCAGAGTTCTTCAGACACACTATCAGATTTAATCTCTTGTATCTGTTTGTCACTGACACTGTATAATCATAAGGGATCTGATTTAAGGCATACNTGTATTTCTTCCTGGGGATGGCTTTGATCACAGCCTCCTGTACACTGTTATGAACCTCCAGAGTTCTTCAGACACACTATCAGATTTAATCTCTTGTATCTGTTTGTCACTGACACTGTATAATCATAAGGGATCTGATTTAAGGCATACCTAAATGGGCTAGCAGTTTTCCCTACTTTTTTTCCATTTAAGTCTGCATTTTGCAATAAGCTGTTCATAATCTGAGCCGCAGTCAGCTCCTGGTATTCTTTTGCTGACAGCATAGAGCTTCTCCATGTTCACCTGCAAGGAATATAATCAGTCTGATTTCGGATTAATATTCTGGTAATATCCATGTGTAGAGTCATCTCTTGTGTTGTTTGAAGAGTTTGTTTGCTATGACCAATGCATTCTCTTGTCAAGACTCTGTTAGCGATTGCCCTGCTTCATTCTGTACTCCAAGGCCAAATTTGCCTCTTACTCCAGGTATCTCTTGAATTTTTACTTTTGCATCCCAGTCCCTTGTGACAAAAAGGACATATTTTTGTGGTGTTAGTTCTAGAGACCTTGTAGGTCTTCATAGAACTATTTGACTTCAGCTTCTTCAGCCTTAGTGTTTGGGGCATAGACTTAGATTACTGTGATATTGAATGGTTTGCTTTGGAAACGAACAGAAATCATTCTGTTGTTTTTGAGATTGCACCTAAGTACTGCATTTCAGACTCTTTTGTTGACTATGAAGGCGACTCCATTTTTTCAAAGAGATTCTTGCCCACATTAGTAGATATAATGTTCATCTGAGTTAAATTTGCTTGTTTGAGTCCATTTTACTGCACTGATTCCTAAAATGTTGTTGTTCATTCTTACCATCGGTTTTACCACTTCCAATTTACCTTGATTCATGGACCTAACATTCCAGGTTCCTATGCGATATTGTTCTTTACAGCATCGGACTTTGCTTCCATCACCAGTCACATCTATAACTGGGCATTGTTTTTGCTTTGGCCCAGCCTCTTAATTCTTTCTGAAACTATTTCTCCAGTCCTCTCCAGTTGCATATTTGGCACTTACCGACCTGGGGAGTTCATATTTTTCTGTAATAACTTCTTGCCTTTCAGTGGCATATCTTTTTGCCTTTTCACTCTAAATACTTTTATTCGACATAGATTTGGAGCTTCCAGTCATTGTAACCAGAGAAGGAAAATAAACAAAGGTAATCCAACTTGGAAAGGAAGTAAAACTGTTACTATGTGCAGATGACATGTTACTATATATAGAAAACCTTAAGGATCCTACCTGAAAGATACCAGTGCTCATCTTTGAATATAATAAAGTTGAAGAATACAACATTCATACTCAGGAATCTGTTTAATTTCCACACATCTAAAAGAATATTTCAGAAAAAGAAATTAAAGAAACAATCCCTTTTGCTATCAAACCAAAAAGAATAGACCTACCTGAGGAGGCATAAAACCTGTACTCTGAAAACTATAAGATGCTGATGCAAGTAATCAAATACAACACAAATGGATGGAAAAATATGCTATGCTCTTGATTGGAGGAATCAATATTGTCAAAATGATTACACTATCCCAGGAAACTTGTGATATCAATGCAATTCTTATCAAATTAACAAGAACATTTTGTTGAATACCTAGAAGAAAACTTCCTAAAATTTTTATTTAAATACAAAGACCCCAAATAGCAAAAGCATCTTGAGAAAGAAAAACAGCTGGAGGAAGCAGACTCCCTGACTTCAGACTATATTACAAGTTACATTTGTGAAAACTATAGTATGGCATGAAAACAGTATAGTATGGCATAAAAACAAAAATATAGATTGATAGAACAGAATAAAATCCCAGAAATAAACCCAAAACCCTATGGTCAATTGATCTATGACAAAGGAGACAAGGCTGTACAATGAAGAAATTATATCCTCTTCAATAATGAAGTATGAAGGTTTATTTAAACCATACATAAAAATAAACTCAAAATATATTAAATACTTAAATGCAATTCTAAATACTATAAAACTGTTAGAGGAAAAGTTAGGCAGTATACTTTTTAACATAAATTTGCAGCAGTAATTTGTGTGGATCCATCTCCTTGAATAATGGAATGAAAAACAAAATTAGGCACATGGGACATAATTAAATTCAAAAAGCTTTGCACAGCAAGGGAAATCATAAACAAAGTGAAAAGACCACCCACAGAATGGGAAAATCTATCTTCAAATGATACAAAAGACAAGAGTTTAATCTCAAAAATTTACAAACAGTTCATGTGGCACAATGTAAAACAAGCAAATTAAAAATGGGCAGAAGACCTAAATAGATATTTCTCAACAAAAACTACATATAACCATGAGGCACATGAAAAGACGCTCAATATCATTAATTATTAGAGAAAAGCACATCAAAGCTACAATGAGATATCACTTCACAGTAGTCAGAACAGTGATCATCAAAAATTCTACCAAAAAAAAAAAAAATACTGGAGAGGGTGTGGAGAAAATGGAATTCATCTACAGTGTTGGGGAAATGAATGTTGGTACAGTCATTAATGAAAATGGTATAGAGGCTCCTTAAGAAACTAAAAATGGAGCTCCCACATGATCCAGAGAGCCTAGTGGGCTCCAGGGCATTTATCCAGAGAAAAATTTGATTCAAAAGTATACATACACCTCAGTGTTCATTGCAGTGTTGTTTACAATGGCCAAGACATGGAAGAAACCTTAATGCCCATCAACAGATGAATGGATAAAGAATATATGTACATATATACCATGGAAGTTTACTCAGCCATTAAAAAGAAAGAAATAGCAGCATTTGTAACAACATTGGTGGATCTGAAGATTACCACACTAGTGAAGTAGGTCAGGCAGACAAATTTCAAATGATATCAGGTATATGAAGAATTGAAAATAAAAGTGATACTAATGAACTTTCAAAACAGAAACAGACTCAACATTTTAGAGAACAAATTTATGATTATCAGAGTGCATGGACAAGGGGAGGAACATATTGGGACTTTGGAATTGACATGTGTATGCTTCTACATTTAAAATAAATAACCAAGAAAAACCTATGGTATAATATAGGGAACTCTGCTCAATATTCAATAAATAGGAAAACAATTTGAAAATGAATAAACACATATTTTCCTGTACACCCAAAACTAACACACTGTTGTTAATCAGATATATTCCAACATAAAATAAAAATTAAACCAAAAAGGAAAAACTAAAATAAAATTGAAAAATGTTAAGAAAAGGGAACAAAAATGAAGATTTGGTAAATTGTCACTCTACTTGTATTGCAGAAAATAAAAGAAAAGCCATGCTTTAGATAGAACACTAAGGTTATAACAGAAAAAAATTTGCTGAACAGATAATAGCCTTGTGACTTATGGACCCAAGCATCCATTTCATCTGAAGCAAAGAATAGAAATGGTGTTATACTAGTACATCACTTCCAGCTTGAACTGAAGAGGAGAAAGCTAAAATAAAATAAGCATAACTGTTAGACTGGTAAACTTATAAAACAAGAATATTAAGACAAAGACACACAGAATGAAAGGGGCATATAATGGCAGTAAGATATTGTGTCCAACTAAAAACCAAGAAGAGAAGCCTCAAATAAATTATCACTACTGACACATAGATCTTGGACTTCTAGGCTCTAGAACAGTGAACAACAACAACAACAAAAATATATATATATATTTTTTAAGTCATCCAGTCTGTGGTACTATAATGTTAGCCTTAGCAAACTAGTACACAAAATTTTTTGTTTGTTTTAAACATGGCACATTTATTTTGAGGGAAAAAAGTAGCAAAATTTAATAATTTCAATATTCCAAAACAAAATTTTGGCTATGCTTTTCCCCCAAATATATATAGATTTTTTTTAGTTATCAGTTCAGTGCAGTCACTCAGTCGTGTCTGACTCTGCAACCCCGTGGACTGCAGCATACTGAGCTTCTCTGTCCATCACCAACTGTTGGAGTTTGCTCAAATTTATGTCTGTCGAGTTGGTGATGCCATCCTACCATCTTATCATCTGTCGTCCCCTTCTCCTCCTGCCTTCAATCTTTGCCAGCATCAGGGTCTTTTCCAATGAGTCAGTTCTTCACATCAGGTAGCCAAAGTATTGGAGCTTCAGCATCAATCCTTTCAGTAAATATACAGGACTGAATTCCTTCGAGATTGACTGGTTTGATCTCCTTGCAGTCCAAGGGACTCTCAAGAGTCTTCTCCAAAACCAAAGTTCAAAAGCATGGATTCTTTGGCATTCAGTTTTCTTTAGGGTCCAACTCTCACATGACTACTGGGAAAACCATAGCTTTGATTCTAAAAACCATTGTTGATAAAGTAATATCTCTGTTTTTTAATATTCTGATAGGTTTGTGATAGTTTTTCTTCCAAGGAGCAAGAGTCTTTTAATTTCATGGCTGCAGTCAGTATTGGCAGTGATTTTTGGAGCCCCCCAAAATAAAATCTCTCACTGTTTCATTGTTTCCCCATCTATTTTCCGTGAAGTGATGATGTTAGTTTTCTGAATGTTGAGTTTTAAGCCAACTTTGTCACTCTCCTTTCACTTTCGTCGAGGCCCTTTAGTTTTAGTTGTTCACTTTCTGCCATCAGGGTCATGTCATCTGTATATCTGAGGTTATTGGTGTTTCTCTCAGCAATTTTGATTCAAGTTTGTGCTTCATTCAGCCTGGTATTTTGCATGATATCTTCTGCATATAAATTAATGAGCAGGGTGACAATATACAATCTTGATGTACTCCTTTCCCAATTTGGAACCAGTCTGTTGTTCCATTTCCAGTCCTAACTGCTGCTTCTTGGCCTGCATACAGATTTCTCAAGAGGCAAGTCAGGTGGTGTGGTATAGCTTCTATTGGAGAATTTTCCACATTTTATTGTAACCTATACAGTCAAAGGCTTTGGCATCACCAATAAAGCAGAAGTAGATGTTATTTTGTGAAACTCTTGATTTTGTGATGATCCAACACATTCCAACCAAATGTTGGAAATTTGATCTCTGGTACCTCTGCCTTTTCTTAATCCAGCTTGAACATCTGGAAGCTTTTGGTTCATGTAATGTTGAAGCCTGGCTGGGAGAATTTTGAGCATCACTTTTCTAACATGTAAGATGAGAGCAGTTGTGTGATTGTTTGAATATTCTTTAGCATTGCTTTTCTTTGGGATTGGGATGAAAACTGATGTATTCCAGTCCTGTGACTACCAATGAGTTTTCCAAATTTACTGACATATTGACTGGAGTACTTTCACAGCATCATCTTTTAGGATTTGAAATAGCTCAACTGGAATTTTTTCACCCCCACTAACTTTCTTCTCAGTGATATTTAGTATTGCCGACTTAAATTCACATTCCAGGATGTCTGACTATAAGTGAGTGATAACACCATCGTGGTTATCTAGGTCGTGAAGATCTTTTGTGTATCAGTTCAGTTCAGTCACTCAGTCATGTTCAATTCTTTGCCGCCCTATGAATCACAGCATGCCAGGCCTCCCTGTCCATCACAAACTCCTGGAGTTCACTCAGATTCACATCCATCGCGTCAGTGATGCCATTCAGCCATCTAATCTTCTGTCATCCACTTCTCCTCCTGCCACCAATCCCTCCCAGCATCAGAGTCTTTTTCAGTGAGTCAACTTTCACATGAGGTGGCCAACGTATTGGAGTTTCAGCTTTAGCATCATTACTTTCAAAGAACACCCAGGACTGATATCCTTTAGAATGGACTGGTTGGATCTCCCTGAAGTCCAAGGGACTCTCAAGAGTCTTCTCCAACACCACAGTTCAAAAGCATCAATTCTTTGGCAATCAGCTTTCTTCACAGTCCGACTCTAACATCCATACATGACCACTGGGAAAATCATAGCCTTGACTAGACGGACCTTTGGTGGCAAAGTAATGTCTCTGTTTTTGTTTTTGATTTTTTTGTTTATTATTTTTTTAAACTTGATTTTACTTTACAATACTCTTATGGCTTTGCCATACATCAACATGAATCCCCCACAAGTGTACACTTGTCTCTGCTTTTGGATATGCTTTCTAGGTTGGTCATAACTTTTCTTCCGAGGAGTGAGTGTCTTTTAATTTCATGGCAGCAATCACCATCTGCAGTGATTTCGAAGCCCAAAAATATAAAGTCTGACACTGTTTTCCCCATCTAGTTCCCATGAAGTGATGGGACCAGATTCCATGGTCTTAGTTTTCTGAATGTTGATCTTTAAGCCAACTTTTTCACTCTCCTCTTTCACTTTCATCAAGAAACTTTTTAGTTCCTCTTCACTTTCTGCCATAAGGATGGTGTCATCTGCATATCTGAAATTATTGATATTTCTCCTGGCAATCTTGATTCCAGCTTGTGTTTCTTCCAGTCCAACGTTTCTCATGATGTACACTGCATATCAGTTAAATAAGCAGGGTGACAATATACAGCCTTGACGTACTCCTTTTCCTATTTGGAACCACTCGGTTGCTCCATGTCCAGTTCTAACTGTTGCTACCTGACCTGCANGAAATACCCCCATCCTTTGCCTTCTATGATATTACCTTCTTGTGCTTTTCTCTGACTCACTCTCTTTCACTCCAGCTCAACCATTGGGGTTAATCTACTTCCTGTTCTTAATCTTTACTCCGTCATCTCCTACTTAGAAATCTCTTCCAAGCTCCAGACTTGCAAATCACTACCTACTTAACATATCCATGTAGATGTCCCAAGGGCCCGTCGACAGAGTATGAGCAGAAGAGACCTCAGGATCTGACTTTTCTCTGTTCCCTAACTCAGTGGTGTCCACCATATCTATCCAGTTACATAAGCCTGAAATCTAGGGGAGGCTTGTCCCCCACAATCCATATCTAACCTGTCACCCAATCTTATTGAGATTTTTGAATCTTTATTGTCTCACAGATGCACCCACTTCTTTTCAACTCTACTACCACCTACCTGTCTCTTTCATAGTTCATTGCAAATACCCTCTAACTTGTCTCCTACAGCAACTAACCTTGGCCTGCTCTAGTCTGTTCTCCACTCTGCATACATACATGGTTTGCTTGTTTTCATTTATATATACCTACATATATATCTTTTTTTATTCATTTATCTGTTGATGGACACTTAGGTTGCTTCCATATCTTGGCTATTATAAATAATGCTGCTATGAACACTGGGGTGCAGGCCTTTCTTTGAATTACTGTTTTTATTTTCTTCAGCTATAACCCAAGGGTAGAACTGCTGGTAGTTCCTTTTTTAGATTTTTGAGGAACTTCCATACTATTTCCCACAGTGGCTGCACCAATTTACATTCCTACCAACAGTGTACTAGGGTTCCCTTTTCTCCACACCCTTGCCAACATTTGTCATTTGTAGGGGTCTTTTTATGATAGCCATTCTGACACGTATGATTGTTCATATATTTTTAAAATGCAAATCTGATCTATATTCCTCTATCTAACACTCTTCACTGCCTTCCTATTGCCTGTGGATAAACAGAAAGGCCTACAAAGAAACTGACGTGGCTACTGCTTATCTCTCTGGCTTCATCTATTTCCACTCTATTGTCTATTACAGGTTCCTAGTTCCTCTACCCCACTGGATCTTTGCATGGCCTTTCCCCTCATTTTCTCTGCCTAGTTAACTTTCATTTAGACTTCAAATTCAACCAAATGTCACTTCCTTAGAGATGCATCTTGAAGCACCTCCTCAAAATAAGCTAGGTCCTCTTGCTTCTTGCCTGGAAAATCCCATGGATGGAGGAGCCTGGTGGGCTACACTCTGNTCATTTTCTCTGCCTAGTTAACTTTCATTTAGACTTCAAATTCAACCAAATGTCACTTCCTTAGAGATGCATCTTGAAGCACCTCCTCAAAATAAGCTAGGTCCTCTTGCTTCTTGCCTGGAAAATCCCATGGATGGAGGAGCCTGGTGGGCTACACTCTGTGGGGTCGCTAAGAGTCAGACATGACTGAGCAACTTCACTTTCACTTTTCACTTTCATGCATTGGAGAAAGCAATGGCAACCCACTCCAGTGCTCTTGCCTGCAGAATTCCATGGATGGAGGAGCCTGGTGGGCTGCAGTCCATTGGGTAGCACAGACTTGGACATGACTGAAGCGACTTAGCAGCAGCAGCAGCTTGCTTCACACCTCCATATCATTCTGCATTTTTCCTTTGTAGAATCCATGCTCATTTCATTATTGACTCTGAGTAAAAATAAGGCTGTATCAGCATTTCTTTTGCTCAGCATTTTATCCTAAACCCCTCTAAGTCTTTGCTCTTCATCAGCCATTGTCAGTTGTTATAAGCTCCAAGTGCACTTAGCTCCACAGGGCTAGTGAGTCCACCTGCTGGAACTGGAGGTTCATATCCCAGGGACCTGGAAAGGCTTCTCCCTGTGTTTTGCACTTAAAACAAAACAAAACAAAACAAACCACGGGGCTTATTTAAGACCATCTTCCACAGGGGAGGAGGGAAACAACTACCAGGTCAAAGAGCACAAAGTAATAAATCTGCCCCAGTATTGGAAGGCATTAACAATGCTACTTCTTCCGTTGCACCTTCACACATATTGACTACAACCAGCTGAGAAGACTGATTAACTGTTTCCTGTTGACACAGCCAGGACTATCTGGGCATCAAAAGGAATAATGTACAGAGTATAGCAGCCCATTCTATGCATTCTTCTACTCAAAAACATTTACTGAATGCTGATTTGGGCTAAAGCATCAGGTACTATCAGGGGCTGNCATTTTTCTATTAAGATCTTTATGATTTATTTCTTCTACTAATTTTGGGTTTTATTATTATTATTATTTTGGTTCTCCTTTTTCCAGTTGTTTTAGCTGTAAAGTTAGGTTGTCTACTTGATATTTTTTCTTATTTCTTGAGGTAAGATTTTATTGCTATAAACTTCCCTCTTAGAACTGCTTTGGTTGCATCCCATATGTTTTGAGTTCTGGTGTTTTCATTGTCATTTGCTTCTAGAGATTTTTTGATTTCCCTTTTGATTTCTTTCATAACTTGCTGATTACTTAGAAACGTGGGGTTTAATCTCCATGTGTTTGTGTTTCTTACGGGTTTTTTTGTTTGTTTGTTTCTTTGTTTTGTTTTGTTTTGTTTTTTTCTTGTGAATGATATCTAGTCTCATAGAATTGTGGTCACAGAAGATGCTTGATAAAATTTCAATTTTCTTAATATTACTGATGTTTGATTTGTGACCCAAGATATGGTCAATCCTGGAGAATGTTCCATGTACACTTGAGAAGGTGTATTTTTCTGCATTTGGATGGAATGTACTAAAGATATCAATGAGATCCATCTTATCTACTGTATCATTTAAGACGTGTTTCTGTTTTGATGATCTGCCCATTGGTCTGAGTGGGATGTTAAAGTCTCCTACTATTATTGTGTTACTGTCAATTTCTCCTCTTATGTCTGCTAGTGTTTGTCTTATGTATTGAGATGTTCTTTTGTTGGGTACATATATATTTACAATTTTTATGTATTCTTCTTGGATTGATCCATGATCATCTTGTAGTGTCCTTCCTTATCTCTTGTAATCTTCTTTATTTTAAGGTCTATTTTTTCTGACATGAGAATTGTTACTCCAGCTTTCTTTTTTTCCTTCCCATCTGCATGGAATATATTTTTCCATGTTGTCTCTCTCAGTTTATATATGTCTTAAGGTCTGAAGTGGGTTTCTTGTAGACACCATATATATAGGTCTTGTTTTTGTATCTATTCAGTCAGTCTATCTTTGGTTGGAGCATTTAATCCATTTACATTTGAAGTAATTATTGATATATGTGTCCCTATTGTCATTTTCTTAATTGTTTTGGGTTGATTTTATAGATCCTTTTTTTTCCCGTTGTATTTCTGAACTATATAAGTCCTTTTAACATTTGCTGTGGGGCTTCCCTGGTGGTTCAGAGGGTAAAGCATCTGCCCACAATACAGGGGACCTGGGTTTGATCCCTGGGTTGGGAAGATCCCCTGGAGAATGAAATGCCAAGCTTGTTTGGTGATACTGAATTTTCTTAACTTTTGCTTGTCTGAAAAGCTTTTTATTTCTCCATCAAGTTTGAATGAGATCCTTGACGGGTACAGTAATCTTGATTGTGGATTTTTCCCTTTCAGTACTTCAAATATGTCCTGACATTCCCTTCTGGCCTGTAGAGTTTCTGCAGAAAGATCAGCTGTTAAGGATATGGGCTTTCCCTTGTATGATACTTACTTCTTCTCTCTTGTTGCTTTTAACATTCCTTCTTTGTGTTTAGTCTTTGTTAGTTTGATTAGTATGTGTCTTGACATGTTTTTCCTTGTGTTTATCTTGTATGGAACTCTTTGTGCCACTTGGATTAAATGACAGTTTCCTTTTCCTTGTTGGGGAAATTTTCATCTATAATCTCTTCAAAAATTTTCTCATAGCATTTCGTTTTCTCTTTGTCTTCTCAGTGCAGTTCAGTTCAGTCGCTCAGTCATGTCTGACTCTTTGTGACCTCATGAATTGCAGCACACCAGGCCTCCCTGCTCATCACCATCTCTCGGAGTTCCCTCAGACTTATGTCCATCTAGTCCGTGATGCCATCCAGCCATCTCATCCTCAGTCGTCCCCTTCTCCTCCTGCCCCCAATCCCTCCCAACATCAGAGATTTTTCCAGTTAGACAACTCTTCACATGAGGTGGCCAAAGTACTGGAGTTTCAGCTTTAGCATCATTCCTCCCAAAGAAATCCCAGGGCTGATCTCCTTCAGAATGGACTGGTTGGATCTCCTTGCAGTCCAAGGGACTCTCAAGAGTCTTCTCCAACACCATAGTTCAAAAGCATCAGTTGTTCAGCACTCAGCCTTCTTCACAGTCCAACTCNTAAAAAAAAAAAAAGAAACACAAGCACCCTTTAAAGTATGCGGTTGTGCTTCCTGCCACGTTGGGGGAATCCCAGGGGGCTGAGGAATAAAGAGGAAGCATGACACCAGCTTGACAGTGCTGTGGGATTGGCCATTTCCAAGAATTTAGAGCCTTGGGTTGAAGGATCTACAACGAAACTGAGGCATCGGGTTGAGACACTGACGGCTTCCCCCTTGGCGGACGGTTCCGCACGTCGGGGATGGGAGTGACCGGCGTCTTCAGGGGAACCCTTGTACCTGCAGCTCTGGGTCTTCCTGTTGATCCCTTGCTTGGAGATCCCTGCCCCCTGACGGGAGACCCGCGTTGGCTCTTTCCCGGTTCCCAGCGTTTGAGTTTGTGGTTGTGGCTGAGCACCCCATGACATGGGCGCCGGGGAGTCCAGTCCTCACCCTCCCAAGGAGGCCAGGATCGCAAGCGCTGACCTTCCCTCCGGAGACAGTTCCATTACGCCCAACAGCCCCACTCCTCGCAAGCACTGCCCCGGCTTTGACCGGGGCAATGATGCCCGCGTGGTTCCCTGATCTGGTCCACTCTCCACATCTCCCAGACGTCCAACAGTACTCCCGACCTCTGCTTCTCACCCATGACCCTGAACTTCAGTCTCTTTCCAGACGACCCCTTCACATTCTTACTCTTCTGGAGACCAGGCTGCCTCTGTCCAGNGTTCCCTGATCTGGTCCACTCTCCACATCTCCCAGACGTCCAACAGTACTCCCGACCTCTGCTTCTCACCCATGACCCTGAACTTCAGTCTCTTTCCAGACGACCCCTTCACATTCTTACTCTTCTGGAGACCAGGCTGCCTCTGTCCAGCACTGCTTCACGCAGGGCGGCTGTTCTTCCCGTCCTGAAACCTCTGAATCGCAGGCTGGAGGAGAGACAAATCTCATCCCCGTTTCTTACTAACTCTTTATCTCGTTTCCTCCCTCTTGTCCCCAGATTCTAGGTTCCCTTGACACACAGGCCCCTGGCAGCTGCCCTGCCTCACGCGGCCACCTCCCAACCTCCCTCTGTCCACCGACGACTTAGCACACGGTTCATGGTCTGTCTGCCTGCCTTCACTACTCACGCGTCAATGCAACTGCGTGTGTGTGTGTATATATATATATATATATATAGTGTGTATATATATGTAACTGTGTGTGTGTGTATATATANTTGTGACCCACACAGTCAAAGGCTTTGGCATAGTCAATAAAGCAGAAATAGATGTTTTTCTGGAACTCTCTTGCTTTTTCCATGATCCAGCGGATGTTGGAAATTTGATCTCTGATACCTCTGCCTTTTCTAAAACCAGCTCGAACATCAGGGAGTTCACAGTTCACGTATTGCTGAAGCCTGGCTTGGAGAATTTTGAGCATTACTTTACTAGCATGTGAGGTGAGTGCAATTGTGCGGTAGTTTGAACCTTCTTTGGCATTGCCTTTCTTTGGAATCAGAGTGAAAAGTGACCTTTTCCAGTCCTGTGGGCACTGATGAATTTTCCAAATTTGCTGGCATATTGAGTGCAGCACTTTCACAGCATCATCTTTCAGGATTTGAAATAGCTCAACTGGAATTCCATCACCTCCACTAGCTTTATTGGTAGTGCTCCTTTCTAAGGCCCACTTGACTTCACATTCCAAGATGTCTGGCTCTAGATTAGTGCTCACATCATCATGATTATCTGGATCATGAAGATCTTTTTGGTACAGTTCTTCCGTGTATTCTTGCCACTCAGAAGACCTATAATTCAAATGTTGGTGCATTTGATATGATCCCAGAGATCTCTGAGATTGTCCTCAGTTCTTTTCATTCTTTTTACTTTATTTTGCTCTTCACAAGTTATTTCCACCATTTTCTCTTCCAGTTCACTGATTCGTTTTTCTGCTTCAGATATTCTGCTATTTATTCCTTGTCAAGTATTTTTAACTTCAGTAATTGTGTTGTTTGTCTCTGTATGTTTATTATTTAATTCTTCTCTGTCTTTGTTAATTGATTCTTTCATTTTCTCCATTTTATTTTCAAGTTGTTTTTTGTTTTTAAATATAATTTTTTTATTTTAATTGGAAGTTAATTACTTTACAATATTGTATTGGTTTTGCCACACATCAACATGAATCTGCCACAGGTATACACGTGTCCCCCATCCTAAATCACCCTCCCTTCTCCCTCCCTGTACCATCTCTCTGGGTCGTTTCAGTGCACCAGCCTCAAGCATACAGTATCATGAATTGAACCATCATTACTATCATTATTCTGAATTCTTTTTCAGGTAGTTTTGTTTTTCTATTTACTCTTCATTTGTTTGGACCTCTGTGTTTCTAGTTTGTTCCTTCATTTGTGCAGTATTTCTCTGCCTTTTCTTTTTCTTTTTTTTTTTTTAAGTTATTGTGTTTGAGGTCTTTTTTATAAGGCTTAAAGGAAAGTTGAATTATTTCCTTGAAAAAGGTTGAATTATTTCTTCCTTTTGGTTTCTGCCCTCCTAAGATGGGACCTGTGCCTTGTGTGAGCTTTGTATAGAGTGAGATTCATGCTTAGTTGTTGTTGATTGTTTTTCCTCTGATGGGCAAGGCTGAATGAGGTGGTAATCCTGTTTGCTGATAATTGGGTTTGTATTTTGTTGTTGTTGTTGTTAGATGAGGCATCCTGCACAAGGTGCTACTGGTGGTTGGGTGATGCAAGGTCTTGTATTCAAGTGGTTTTGTTTTTGGGAAATTCTCACTATTTAATACTCCCTAGGGTTTGTTGTCTGGTAGTCTAGGGTCTTGGAGTCAGTTCTCCTTCTCTACATGCTCAGGGCTTGATCTCTTTGTGGTAAAGATTCATTGGCAGAGGCACAAGGGAACCTTCTGAGGAGCTGGTCATGTTCTGTGTCTTGATAGTAGTTTAAGATCTGTCCATTTCACAATAATTAAATACTATCTCATTAAAGAAAGACTCAGAAATGAAACTTTCTGAAACTTTTCAGTCTCTTTCACAATCCAGTTTATAGAAAGCACATAAAATAAAACCTTATGATGACATAACAGGACACAGTTCTGGATGTTTCGATTTCTGATTCACCTCCATGGTGAAGATGATTGGAACCAACATGGCTGATTCCAGTCTTTCCATTTTATCTTATCTCTAGTTGCATTGTTTTCAGGCAGATTTCAAATCAGAGAACAAGAGTAGATTTCCTATATAGCTGAGTGTACTTGAATAAAAATAGTGCCCTTTTTTTCATTCTGTTTGCTCTTTTGAAATTACTGTTGGTGTGTATCTAAGTAAATGTTTTCCAAAGCATAAGAAATTTAAAAAAAATCAGCAATATTAATCTGTAAGTAATTAAAGTATTATTTTACCTATGGAAAGAAAAAGATTTAGTTGCCACCGAGTTGAATATAAAAATAATTTATTTTAAACTATGTTTTAATTTTATGCCTTCACATGTCAGAGTAATTTTAAATGGACACTTTGCTAATTTTAAGATATCTATGTATTCTCATTCCAGTTTTACTATACCTACTGGCTATATTCAGAGGCTTTAGATCTTGAGGACTCCTGACCTATTCAGGAGTTCTTCAACAACTATCTTGGTATGTGGCACTCAGAATATCAATCTGAAAAGTATCTTGCTTGATGCCATATTTGGTTGGTATAAGTAGGAAAGAATAAAACAAAAAAATAATTAACTTAATTCATATTTTTTCTACGCAGTTTGCTGCTTTTGTGCATTTAGTGAATGATCACAATGTTTTTAAGTTCAAGAATTATTTCCATGTTTTAATAAGCATATTTATTTATAATGTAACCTTTAATCCTGCAGTTATATTAGGGAGGATAAATGTATCTATATATTTTATGACAAAATAAAACGTTATTTTGTTCCAGGTTCAAAGAAATGCAATCAAAGTTTGTATATGATCAACAAGAGATGCACTGAAGAAACTTTAAGATTGGAAAAATAGCCAAATTTAGAAATTACTATCCATACAGCAGCAATTTTAGAAATCTCATTATATTAGTGAGGCTCATTTTAAAAAGTACATGACTTTGAAATCAACCAGAGCAATTACATTATTTGTCTTGAAAATATTTACTCATGAAACATTGGAAGATACCATTTATGTTGTATCTGTGATTGTGAATGCAAATTTTGTTGAATTTTTTAAAGTAGAACTGTTTGAAAAGATATATCTTTGTTTTAAAAAGAACAACTTTTTTCAGTGCAATTTATTTTCATTTTAAAAAAGCATCTTTACTGAAATACGTTTTAATCTGCCCCTTCTAACTACATTTTAATAAGAAATATTTGGCATACAATGTTGTATAATATTACTGTATATAATATATTGATTTGATGCATGTATGTTGCAATATGTAGTGTTTGTTAATACCTGTATCACATCAGAAAGCTATTTCTTCTAGCATTGGGAACAATTAATACCTATAAAAATTTTAATGCAGCTTTGTTTTCTATAGTCACTTCACTGTCTATTAGCTTTCCAGAAGTATTTATCTACTTCTTGCAAGTATGTACCCTTAAATATTCCATTTCTTTACCCCCCCCCATACCCTGGTAATCATCATTTTACTGTTGGCTTCTATCACTAAAATGTCTTTAGTTTCACATATAAGAGATAGCATATGGTATTTGTCTTCACTGACTGACTTATCTCACTCAGTAAAATGTCCTCAAGTTCTGTCCACGTTCTTTTATACAGCAGAATATCCCTTTTTCTCTTGGGTGAATAGTTGTATGTATATGCCATAACTTTTTGTTTATTCATTTATTGATAGACAAGTTGTTTCAATACTTCAGCTACTTTGAATGATACTGCAAAAACATGAGATTGCACACATCTCATTGGCAGCCTGTTTTCATTTCCTTTGTGTATATACCCAGAAGTGGGATTGCTGGATTATGTGGTTGATGCATTTTTAATTTTCAAACAATTTCCATATTGTTCCTCATAGTGGCTGGACCAGTTTAAAATCTCATCCACAAAGCACTAGGGTTAGTTTTTCACCACATACTCCTCTACTCTTTTTATCTCTTGTTTTCTTAATGTCTCCAATCTTACGGGTGCAGAGTGATATCTCATACTAATTTTGAGTTGTATTTTTTTTTAATGATTAGTGATGTTGAGTACCTTATCATGTACCTGTTGGCCATTTGAATGTCTTTGGGAAAATGTCTAGCTCTTTTGCCCATTTCAAAATAGGATTGAGGGGATTGTTATTAAATTTTATGAGTTCTGTATGTTTTTAACATTAACCCATTATCCAATATGAGCTTCTAAAATGTTCTTCCTTTATATAGAATGCCTTTTAATTTTTTGATTGTCTTTTTTGCTGTGCAGAAACTTTTAAGTTTGATGTAGTCCCATTTTTTATGTTTTTTTTTGATATCTGTGCTTATGATATCATAAACAAAATTAAAAAGTCATTAAGACTAATGTTGAGAGGATTCTTCCCTGAGTTTTCTTCTACGAGATTTATTTCAGGTTTAAAGCTGTTCCATTTTGACTTTACTGTTGTGAATGGGGTAAGAGATGGGTCCAGTTTCATTTATCTGCACGAGGTTATCAAATTTTCTCAATACAGTTTGTTGAAGATATTATCCTTTCCTCTGGATATTCCTGACAATTGACTGTATATGGGGGAGGGACAGTTAATTCTGGTTTCTCTATTATGTTCCACTGTTCTACATGAGTATTTTTATGCTGTAGAACTGATACTTTTGAACTGTTGTGTTGGAGAAGACTCTTGAGAGTCCCTTGGACTGCAAGGAGATCTAACCAGTTCGTCCTAAAAGGAAATCAGTCCTGAATATCCATTTGAAGGGCTTATGTTGAAGCTGTTGAAGCTGAAATTCCAATACTTTGGCGACCTGATGCAAAGATCTGACTCATTTGAAAAGACCCTGATGCTGGGAAAGGTTAAAGGGGATGACAGAGGATAAGATAGTGGGATGGCATCACTGACTCAATGGACATGAGTTTGAGTAAGCTCTGGGAATTGGTGATGGACAGACAAGCCTGGCATGCTGCAGTCCATGGGGTCACAAATAGTTGGACATGACTGAGCACCTGAACTGAACAGATACATATTGTTTAAATTACTATAGCTTTGTAGTATGGTTTGAAATCGGGAATTGCAATTACTTTTGCTTTGTAATTTCTCAAGATTACTTTGGCTGTCTGAGGTCATTTGCAGTGCTATAAAAATTTTAAGATTATTTTTTCCTACTTCTGTGAAGAATACCACTGGAATTTTGACAGGTATTGTATTTAATTCATAGATGGTTTGGGGTAGTATGGCACTGGGATAACATGGCGGCAGTGGTCTAAAGAGGCAGCAGCAGCACAGGAAGTGGTTTTACATAAATCACAGCAGAGGCAGAGGTGGAAACATGGTAGTGATTGGTGTCCTGAGTTCCTAGCTTTATGGGGCAGAAGGCTGCAAAGCACTGTGCATCCCCAGGAAGAAAATCTGGAAAATATAAAACTTAAGTTGACTGGGGTGGTTGAATTAGTTCCCCTGGATATTAGGTTGTATGTGTTGAAATGCTACAGTGGTTAGAAGCATATTCAGTGAGGTANTGTGGTGGATTCATGACGATGTATGGCAAAGCCAATAGAGTATTGTAAAGTAAAATAAAGTATAAAAAATAAAAAAATAAAGTATTTAGCTTTATTGGTAATATAATTGCCTCTCATTTGTTTTTCAAAGTACTTAGAAAGACTGGTGTACATATTCTGCTAAAGTGAGACTGTGTTTATTTTTTTTAAGTAGATTTTTATCACAGCACTGTTTTTATTTTGTCAGGCTGTCTTGTAATCCTGCTTCCAATTCTAATTAAAAATGTGATTTTTTGGGAGGCTACCTAATTTCTCTGAGCTTTAATTTCCTCACTTGTAAAATACAGATAATAGTAGTCCTATTTCATTGATGTGCTCTATGGATTAAATGCTTCACAAAGTGCTCAGAATAACCTTAACATGTAGTGTTATAGGCAATAAGCACAGCCAAGAGGAGCTACCCCATGTCCGAGGTCAGGGTTAGAAGCTGGGAGGACCCCATGCCTGAAAGGTGCCAGCCAAGAGGAGTTACCCCACATCCAAGGTCAGGGGCAGCGGCTGAGAGTGCCAGCATGTGACAGCACAGTAATGGCCGACAGGAGGTATCCCGTGTTTGAGGCCAGGGGCAGCAGCTGGAAGGAGCCACTCCATATCTGAGATCAGGGGTGGCAGCCAGGAGGAGCAACCTCACATCCAAGGAGCCATGGCTGTGTGGGCACAGGATGGCCTAGAGGAGCTATCCCACGTTGAAGGTCAGAAAGGGTGGCGGTGAAGAGATACCTCTCATCCAAGGTAAGGAGCAGCAGCTGTGCTTTGCTGGAGCAGCCATGAAGAGATAACAGACACCCAAGGTAAGAGAAACCCAAGCAAGATGGTAGGTATTGCAAGAGGGAAACAGAGGGCAGAGACACTGAAACCATACTTAAAATAAACAAGTCAGTCTGATCACACTAGGACCACAGCCTTGTTTAACTCACTGAAACTAAGCCATACCCGCAGGGCAACCCTAAAAGGGCAGGTCATGGTGGAGAGTNCAGAGGGCAGAGACACTGAAACCATACTTAAAATAAACAAGTCAGTCTGATCACACTAGGACCACAGCCTTGTTTAACTCACTGAAACTAAGCCATACCCGCAGGGCAACCCTAAAAGGGCAGGTCATGGTGGAGAGTTCTAACAGAATGTGGTCCACTGGAGAAGGGAATGGGAAACCACTTCAGTATTCTTGCCTTGAGAACCCCATGAACATATGAAAAGGCAAAATAATAGGATACTGAAAGAGGAACTCCCCAGGTCAGTAGGTGCCCAATATGCTACTGAAGATCAGTGGAGAAATAACTCCAGAAAGAATGAAGGGATGGAGCCAAAGCAAAAACAATACCCAGCTGTGGATGTGACTGGTGACAGAAGCAAGCTCCGATGCTGTAAAGAGCAATATTGCATAGGAACCTGGAATGTCAGGTCCATGAATCAAGGCAAATTGGAAGTAGTCAAACAAGAGATGGCAATGGTGAACGTCAACATTCTAGGAATCAGCAAACTAAAATGGACAGGAATGAGTGAATTTAACTCAGATGACCATTATATCTACTACTGCAGTCAGGAATCCCTCAGAATAAATGGAGTAGCCATCAAGCAGAATGAAGCAGGGCAAAGACTAGTAGAGTTTTGCCAAGAAAATGCACTGGTCATAACAAAGACCCTCTTCCAACAACACAAGAAGACTCTACAGATGGACATCACCAGATGGTCAACACCGAAATCAGATTCATTATATTCTTGTCAGCCAAAGATGGAGAAGCTCTATACAGTCAACAAAAAAAGACAAGCAAATGACTGTGGCTCAGATCATGGACTCTTTATTATCAAATTCAGACTTAAATTGAAGAAAGTAGAGAAAACTGCTAGACCATTCAGGTATGACCTAAATCAAATCCCTTATGATTATGCAGTGGAAGTGAGAAACAGATTGAAGGGCCTAGATCTGATAGATAGAGTGCCTGATGAACTATGTATGGACTGAGGTTTGTGACATTGCACAGGAAACAGGGAACAAGACCATCCCCATGGAAAAGAAATGCAAAAAAGCAAAATGGCT
>SJYV01040902.1:0-10877 GCA_006410875.1 Neotragus pygmaeus | reverse complement strand
TTCCTCCAGTTGCTCCCTTCTGTGTTCCTCCCTCAGAGACGCTCCCACGCCTCGCCTACCAGTAACCCTTTCTTTCACAGCTCGTAGCAAAATTAGTCAGGGACACACCGTGCCTGTCTTACTCACAATTCGATCGTGGTGTCTCGTACCGTGTTCTGGCACATACAGACATTCCGAAAGCACATATAAATAAAGAATAAATGATTCAAAGATGATGATGGTGATGATGATTTCTTTATTATCACCATCATGAATAGCACTGAACGCATAGGATCCCATTCAGGGTTCACCAGTTTTCAACTCTCTTCACCCTACTTTATGACTTTAACCGGATCTATTCACCACCTGAATTAATTTTTTTTTGTAAATAAATTTTGATTGGAACACAGCCATGCCCATTCACTACTGTCTTCACTAAGGATGCCTTCACACTGCAAGGACAGAATTAAGTACTTGAGAAGACACTGGCTGGCTCACAGATCTAAAAATATTTACTATTTGGTTCTTTACAGAAAACATTTGCTGACTCCTGTACTCAGCAACAAAAGTCGCTGAACTCCTTGTTTCATGTGCTAGTTATGTTTTTATCTCCATTCTCTTTAAAAGCAATTTTATAACTATTCAGATTGCTTATATGCTTGCTCAAGGACCCCCTAAGATCACCTGGCTTGTGACTCCGGGCGTGTGCTTTGGGAGCCATTGCCGTGACCGTCCTGAAGCTCACCTGCACTCTGCGCCTGGGTGAAGGTCATCTGTGTCCTTCACCTTGTCCAGAACCTTGTCCAGAACCTTGTCCTGCGGCAAGATTCCAGACTTGCNACCTGGCTTGTGACTCCGGGCGTGTGCTTTGGGAGCCATTGCCGTGACCGTCCTGAAGCTCGCCTGCACTCTGCGCCTGGGTGAAGGTCATCTGTGTCCTTCACCTTGTCCAGAACCTTGTCCAGAACCTTGTCCTGCTGCAAGATTCCAGACTTGCCGCGGGACATTTTTCACCTAGGAGACCCTTCTAGCGCAACTCCCATTTTGCACGAGCATGTTCACGGGCTTTCTCCCCCCAGCACTATGCGTCTGCCAGCATCCTCTTTCTAACGCTGTGCATGAGCTGGCTGAGAGCTTGGCGTGTACACCTGCACCGTGGATGTCATTATAACAGGCGTCAGAAATGCCTCTCTCCCAGCACCTAGACTCTTGACAAGATAGATGAAACTACAGCTCTCTGTACCTGACTTCCAGAAATCAGGGCTGCCAGCTTTTTCTTGTGTTATGAATAGCCAGTGGCTGTTCTGTTAGATATCTCTTTGTCAGGAAAATTCTGCCTTCCAGAGTTTTCCCCAGATTTACATATTGCATTATGAAATATCTTGTAGAGAATGCAAAGGAATTTGCAGACATCTCTTTAATTTTGTTTTTCGATGAAAGTCGTTTGTGTTATCAAGACCTAAAAGGAAAAGGTATCAGCTAGGCCTCTTCCAGTTGCAGTGGGCAGAAAAATGCAACTCCAAATGGCTTAAATAATTGGACAGCTTACTGGCTTGTATGTCAAAAGTCCAGGATAGCTGACTTTAGGTATTGCTAGTTCAAGGCCACAAATTACACCACAAATGCTTGGCTCCCTCTGTATATTTCTGTGGCCGCCTCTTCTGTGGCTCCATTTTGGGGCGGTCCCTCTCCACGTGTGACCAGGTGGCCCCCAGCAGCTCCACCTTCATCGCCCCCCAGGACTAAGTCTAGCTTCAAGGATCTGGCCTCCCTTAGAAGCTTCAGTCAATATCCTATGGCATCAGGTTGAGGGTGCTGGTGTCAGACCCAACCAACCACTTTTGCAAGATAAATAGGCTGCTCCGTTAAGTCAGGTCTAGACCATGTCATCCCTGGCGATGCAGGGGAGCTTCCAACCCCTGCAGAATTCCGTAGGCTCAGAGTGGGGATCATGAAACAAGATCAGAAGCAGAATTAAGGGATGGCATAGAAAACAGCAATAATAAGTCTTTACCATATAAAACACTAGTTTTCTCTCCAACTCTTGATTTTCCACTTTGCTGCTGCTTCAGGGTTTCTCGACCTGGGCGCTGTTGACATTTGAGGCGAAACCTGCACTGTGGGTCTCTCCTGAGCAGTGTAAAATCGTCAGCAACATCCCTGGCCTCTCTCAGTTGGTCTCCTCTGCTGTCTGAGTTATTAAGTAGCTTGTCCAAGGTCGCATAGCAAGGATGCGCCCAAATCCCAGGGATTCGAACCTGGCAGTTCAGTAGTGCTTCCCTCTCCCCCCACCCCAAGGTGCGACAATCGGAGATGTCCCCTGGGAGCCAAAACGCCCCCAGAGTGAGAATCACCATGTGTCGGATATCGTATGAGGGTAGTGAGCCGAGGAGGATTTCTTCATCCCCCAGGGAAAATGTATGGAAGGGGAGAGAGCAGTTTCTAGGGCTCTGATGGACAGACTTTCAGCGGAGGATTCAGTCTTCACTTCTTGTGCTTTCTCCAGGTAAGCCTAGGGAAGGTTTTCAGAACTGAGTGATCCACCCAAACCTCGCCCCGGAAGCAAACTCAGGCTGTGTGGTCCAGGGTGTAAGTGTGCTGGGGTCATGTAGTTCCAGGTTTGAATCCCAGTTTTGGCGCATTCTTGGTCTGGACCTTGGGCAAGTTGCTTCATATCTCAAGAGTCTGGAGTTCTCTTACCTCTGTAGAACAACTGGGAGTTAATTATTGTTTAGTCGCTAAGTTGTGTCTGACTCTTTGTGACCCCGTGGACTGCAGCACCCCAGGCTTCCCTGTCCTTCACTATCTCCTGGAGTTTGCTCCAATTCATGTCTGTTGAATCGATGATGCCTTCCAGTCATCTCATCCTCTGTCACCCTGTTCTCTTCCTGCCCTTAATCTTTCCCAGCATCAGGGTGTTTTCCAGTGAATCCACTCTTGGCACCAGGTGGCCAAAGTATTGGAGCTTCAGCTTCAACATCAGTCATTCCAAGGTATTCAGGGTTGATTTCCCTTAGGATTGAGTGGTTTGATCTCCTTGTCAGAGAAGATTAGGAATGGCAAACCATTTCAGTATTCTCGCCTTGAGAACCTCATAAACAGTATGGGAGTCAATATGAGACTTAAATAGTAATGGTAATTTAAATGGTACTTAAATAGACAATGAAGTACACTAGAGGCAGGCTTGAGGTGGTCGTTCAACAAACAGGAGCTTTAACTATTTGCATCATCATGATTATCAGCATCGCCTTCATCGTTCAATCCAGGTTTGCTCTGCTAACCTTGGCACCATGACATGGGGGCGGGGGAAGCCATGTGGTCCTCCTGCGGGCGGCCGTCCCGTGTCTTGTGTGGTGGCGTTCTCAGGCTCAGCACACCAGATGCTTGCCCAGCCTCCCACTGTCAACCAAAAATGTACCCAGACGTTGCTCAGAGTGCCCATGGCCGAGATCTGTTGACTTAAGCCCCTTCAGTGACCATCTGAGGCATAACAGTTCTCTTGCTATGCTTGGTTCCCCCCAAAACTGGTCCCATCCTTTTCCCAATAGAAATAAGGGGGCACTGCCCAATCTGGCCAAGAAGAAGGTTGAGGTGTCTGGACCAGGGCCTGGTATAATACCCACATGACTGTGAGCAACGCCAGTGACCTAAGCAAGCAGGAACTCAGAGAGCCTTCATCTCCTGTGGCCTTTATCTCCCCACAGAAACGCTGTCTCAGCCTCCCAGTTCGCTTGTGCTATTTCCAGTGTCCATCGGGCCCAAGAGACCCATGCAGTGTGGCCAGTTAGTTGCTTAAAATGTGTCCTAATGTCTGGTTACCAGATGGAAAATCATGGCTCTCAAGCTTGGCCTGCATGTTGCAATGAAAACGCTTGTTAGGTTTAATGAAAAACATAGAGCAGACCATGCTTTGTAGGTGCACGTGCGTGGACATGCAGAAATAGGAGACCGCTGATGATGCAAAGGTGTACCGTGAGAACCCTTCATAGTCCCGTGTTCGTCTGACATTGCTGTTCCTGGGAATCGGTGGGAAGTTACGTCAGATTTAGAGTCTGGTAAACTCGGCTTCCAGCATCGTCCATTCAGAACCAGCAGAACACTGTGGTTAGGAGCTGAGACTCTGCAGTCAGGCAAGCCAGAATAGCTACTGACTAGCTATGTGTGCCTGGCGCAAAGTCAGCGCTTAATAAATGCTGGTTGACGGTCGAACATCACTCAGATTCAGCTCACTCATCTGCAAAATAGAGTAAAATCTACTTTTAAGGCAATAAATTAGATAATCTATGTCAAACATTTAACACAGGAAATGCTTAAAAAAACAGCTACCACATACAATGAATTTACAGGATTCTGAGCCATTTTACCCATTCTCATTTATTCAACTAATATTTATTGAGTGCTTGCTCTGTGCCTTGTGTTAGCAATTAGTAATTCAGGAACTAAAGAAGACAAAGATGAGCAGCTGCATACCACTTTTAAGTTAATAAAATTGTAAGTGTGTCACGTGCAGAAAAGTCCCTTTTATCCTATTTGAATCCAACATGTGACGGATCTCCACAAAACTCAATTGTCTCCAATTATTTAACCTCCTCAAAAATTAGGTAGACATTCTGGAGAGAATTTCCTTCTCAATTCCTGCCACATCGCCACAGCATTCAATAATATTTTTTAATTTCCCAAAGAAGTGAAGTTTCCAGGCAAGGCACTGACAAGTAAGTTTAATGGAATTTATTGCAGGCTTATTCTCGATCTGTCCCAAGAGGCTCCTGATTTATTTGGTTTACCCTATAGCATAAGAACATGAGTTAAGATATATGAGGAATGCAGTTTTGAGGCCAGGGTTGCGGTTTTTCTGTGTCCTTGGATGACTAAAATCCCCTTTTCGGGCATATTTACTTACTGTTGTGTCTTAGCGTGATTTAACTGCCAATGAGTCTCCGCCTGTATGCTTGGACCGCCTCCAACGCCATCTCGTACTTGTACAAATAATTCTAGTCTTAGGGGGTAAATGCGTGGCAAGCCCCTCTCCAAGGAGTCTGAGAAGGGGTGAAATGCCACCCCTGGACTCAGCACCAGCTAGAAGAGAGAGGACTCGAGGGCAACACGCAAGCCCTTTGAGGGAGGGCAAGGTGTGAATGGCGTAACTGCTTTCCTCAAAAGCGAGTTTTCCGTAGGAGCTGGTCTTGAGTGTCTCAGCTCCTGATTTAATCAGTTAAGAAATCATAATCATTGTCAGTATCTTTATCGTTGTTGTTTAGCTGCTCAGTTTTGTCCGACTCTTTCGTGACTCCATGGACTGTAGCCCGCCAGGCTCCTCTGTCCATGGGATTCTCCAGGCAAGAATACTGGGGTGGGTTACCATGCCCTCCTCCAGGGGACCTTCCCGACCCAGGGATCAAACCCGCGTCTCTTGCTTGGCAGGCGAGTTCTTCACCGTTGAGCCCCCCGGGAAGCCCATGATCGTCACCACCCACCGTCTATGGAGAGCCTTGACTGTGGCAATTCTCTCGTCTTGAATCATCCACCCACTTCCTCGTTCCAGCTCTCCAAGTCCCAGCTCAGTCTTGATCTCTAGCAGGAAGCCTTTCCTAATCTTCCACATCCAAAGTAAAAAATGTGCCCCTTCGGATCACGTGGTGTCACGGCCTCATAGTCTCGTCCTCTTCACAACGCTCTTTAACACCTGAAGATATCGTGTGTAGCTTCTGTCCACATATTTATTGTTATTTCCATGACTCGTCTGTAAAGGCCGTGACAGCAGACATCTCTCTGTGAGAACAGTGCAGGGGACACAGAGGGAACCCACTCGGTATTTGCCAAGTGAATGAACACTCAGCGCGTGGCATGGAAATTTGGTGATTAAAATGCAGCCCACGGCCGCCTCTGCAAGTACATGTTGTTACTCACTCTGGAGATCAGGTGCCTTGCTTGGGATCTCACAGACAGTAAAAGATGAAGCTCTAGTTCACACTCCAATCCTGGGGCCAGTCCTCTACACACTTTTGCAACCTGCCTCGAGGGCATCCCCCACCTCACTTCAAACAGCCAAGCCCCCCCGCATTCCTGCTTTCCAGGGCACGGCCGGAATTCTGACCCACCTGTCCGGTCTACAGAAGTCTGAACCCCATGTTGACTGTGACTTTCCTTGCCCAATTAGCATCAGGGCACTAAATGGTTAAAAAAAAAAAAAAAGGCCCGTGTCATTAAACTCTTCAGCTATGGAGTCACTTTCCTATTGGGAAATTCTACCACAGGCTAATGCTTTTTGGCAGGTTTCTGTTTGAGCAGGAAGCCTGCGTGGAGAAGGTATACCCACAGAGAGAGCAAGGGGGCATCTGTCTGCCTTCAGCCTCTGTCAGCCGGGATCCACGGTGTGTTTGTATCCACGTTCCCAAGGATGACAATGGTGATTTCCCAAAAAGGTCCAGCCCTTCCAACCTTCTGTGCCTGCTCAGGACCCCACCCCCAGCCCTTCTCTCTTCTCTCCTTGTACCTTCTAAATGAAATCACATTCCACTACCTTTTCTTGTATAACCTCTGGACAAAAGACTCTTCCGCACACACCTTGCTTAAGGCAGAGAAATTGGAACAGATAATACTGCTGGCCAAGAGCCACTGGCTAATTGCTTTATGCCCAACTCCCCTCGCCCGAGGCACACCCAGGACTGACAAACCCATGGCTGTTTCCCAATTGTTTGAGGTTCCTGAACCAACTGGTGCAATATTAGTTGGGGGCGGACAAGGAGGGCAAATGCATCCCCTACAGCCACTGGCAGCTTTTGCTTCGTCTATTTAATCTCCCATTATTGTGATCCTGGATATCTGTTTTTTTAATTTCCTGTAATTCAGCAAGGAATGTTGTTGTTCTCTTCCTTAAGGACATCTGTGGTCTCTGCTTTTTCATGTTCCAAAAATCCTAACAGAGATGTTTTGTCAATGACGGGATATTTCATTAGAAATCCAGAGATCCCCATTAACTTGACTTATTTTCATCGCTCTGATAAACTTTTAGGTTAATAATTCATGATAGTTAATAACCTATTCAGATCATTCCCAAAATTATTGATTTAATAATATTTGGTCATTAATAATGAAAAAAGGAGGGGGATGATTTTTCTTATCACTTACCTCAATTTATTCCTTACTGCCTTGCAAATATCAGGGAGAACCAATGTTCTTTAGAACTTTTAATACCTCATCATTCTCCTTGGTAGAAACCAGGAAAATGTTCTGCATTTTAAAATATCTGTATTATTGATGTTCAAAGTCTACAATTAAGGCAGATCTTTCATTTAACCCAATCTCTCCATTCTTGAGTTTTAAACTTTCTGAGAGTTTGTGGAAACCACAGCATCTCACCCCAAGAGGTTCAATAGCACGGTTCAGTTGACTTTCTTTCTCTTCTTTATTATCTTCTGCTGAATCATATTGTAATCATCTCTCTTTTTTCAGTTTGTGTTTGCTAATATACTTTGTAATTTGATACAGAATTGAGCTTCAATTTGTTTTGGCAATATGGAGTTTCAAATAGTTTTCCCATTGAATTTCCTGTAGAGGTCACATCTGTGATGAGATTCAAGTATTTCATCTTACATGAGAAAGTAAAAGTCAAATGTGTGAACCAGATATATGAATATTGATTACTATTTTGAAGCTATTACCATTTTATTTTCAGTTTTAAAATGGCCTCTTTTAGAACCTCATTAGAAAGTTTCCCTCATTGTTGGAATATCCCCATGAAGGCATCTTTTGCAACAATAAATAAATCTTTTGGCTGCTTTCCAAGACGAATCTACTTTATCCCAAATTCTATTCAATACCTAATGGTGTTATGGCGTCTTTCCAGAAACTAACCTTCCAGGCAATGAGAAATTTCCCTCAAGAATTGCATTTTGATGGGAAATGATTTCCTATATTAGATAAATAATGGACAATATGTGTTCAGCTTTAGCTCAAGAAACATCGTCAGAATTTCCCTACCTGAGGCTCTCTCTGAAACTGGCCAAAACAGCTGTGTGAGAGGAGACTCAGGAGAAGGGGACAGTCGTTACATCTGCAGGCGATGTCGAAGCGTCGGGATGCTTGGATATGTTCCAGCAACTAACGCTCTTTTTCACTTTTGTCATGGAGACACAGCTTGACTTAAAAAGAACGAAAAGGAAGCAGTGAAGAAAGAAAGAAGGAAGACAGGAAGGGAGGGAGGGAGGTGCTAAGGGAGGAAGGAAGGAATAAGCGAAACCGCTGCCCTGAAACCATGAATAGTGATTGGTAGCCTGGCAGTGGAAACCGCCTGTGTGAAACTAAGGGGATGCTTACACTTTCCTAACCGAAACATGTTTGGGCCGGCACTGGCGTTTTTAAATCTTGGTTCATGGGAGCTAGTAACCTGTTCAGATCATCCCCTTACTTCATAAGGGGACCCCCGCCCCAGTCAGTGTTAATCAATCTGTTAAAAAGTCATTATGCTGGAATGAAGAATACCTCTCAGGTTTTGCTTTGAACAGCTCATATATTTTAGGATAGAACATTGTTTTTCAAATTGTAGATCAAGATCAATCAGTGGAATCAATATTGTGGGTTAAAAAAAATAGAATACATCTGAGTACCTTTCATATATCAAGGGAAACGCTATTTTTTAAATAGCTATTTATTTATACATATAAACATATGCGTACTGGCCCATGACATCAAATGTGCTTCTTATGGTGAGTCAAGTACAAAAGAAGTTCAAAGCCCTGGTGCAGAAGATCTAATTTCCTGTATTTAAGAGTAGAAGAAGTAACCTAAAAACAAACTATTGTGCAAGAATTATACCTCCCGAGTATATAGAGAAACACGATTCTTTTGTTGGCTTGATTTGTCTGTATCTCAGCCAAGCAGGGTATCTTTTGATTCTGCCTCTTTACTCAGCACACAGGAGAGCCACCAAGCCTGTGTCCCTAAAAACACAACGAAAAGCCCCTCTGCGGCTGTGTTTAGGGACAGTTCGTAGATGCCTCTTTCACAGAATTAAACTGTGCCAAGTGCCTCATGCATATCTGTGCACTGATTGCTTTCATAGAGAAAAGACATAATGTCATACAGAAACAAAGAAGAAACTGTTTGGGGAAAACATTTTGTTCAATTTGTGGAAAAGGCCGAGTGAGTCGCCCTGGCTTTTGAAACAGGGATGGAATTGTCAAATAATTTGAATTAGCAGCGCACCTCCTAACTTAGTTAAGAGTCATCTCACTTCATTCTGCTGCTGCTAATTCCAGGCCCATAGGGAGATTGACCCGACCTCCAGGAAGTGTGATGAAGCCTTGCCCCTTACCTCTTCACAGTCAGGCTGAATATTTGCTGTTTGTGTGAAGTAGCTGCTCTCAGTAGCACGGCCTTTTGGGTTCAGATTTTGATGTCCTGTGATGAATCCTGCTCTTGCCACCTAGATTTTAATATTCATTGTTAACTTGAGGAGCTGACATGGATGGGACAAGATTTCATTATGAGCCTCTTTGAACTTACACCAGTTAGAGGAGTGGAGAAATAGATTTCACCCAAGAACATTTTTAATGTTGTGTCAGAGCCCAATTGATCTGATGGACTTTTAATCACTTCGCTGATAATAAGGAAGACCATGACTTAGACCTGTTTCAGCCAGTGTGGAAAGGTTCGTGGCAATTTGCATGGTCTGATAAGGTCTGAAGTGGGAGGAAATGGACTTCTGAGTTCAAAGAGATCTCACCCTACAGAGGTGCCCTGATCCAACGCTCTCTTCTGGGTGTGTTGACCACTGAGCACATACGCGGTTCCTTCTCCATGTCTCAGCTCATCCAAACGCCTTGCGAAGTTATGACCCCTCAGGAGGGCAGTGAGGAGCCAGGAGGATGGACGCACATCCAGATCCTGGAAGGCTGGGAGAAAGGAGCGATGGGGAGAGAGAGGAAGAGTTTCCCCACCGTTACAGAGCACTTAGTCTGCGAAGAGCACCGCACGCGATCTTCAGAAAGTACTTTCCACTTGCACTTTAAGCAGATAGGAGGTTTAGTGGGACATTATCACCTGGAGTGCCCAGTAATGGGTAATAGAGTAGGGGAAGGGGCTGTGCACTGCTGATTAATATTTACCAAAGTCTGTGTGTGTGTGTGTGTGTGTGTTTCGCAAACGTTAACGATGCGGCAGATCGAGTTGAACAAAAAGGACACTGTGGATTGAAATATGGTATTGTGCCCATCAAATCCTGCCTTCTCTCTGCTTGGCTTATGATGAATACCATTCTTTAATAGCAGACTGGTGTTCGTGAAGAACTTATTACAGAGGCTAAGAGGAAGCCAAGAATGAAGAAATGCCCGACTGGCAGCGATCAATCACCTCCTTTTAAAGATGAACTGATCCTTCTTTTTTAAAGTAACAGTTCATACGAAGGTCTCAAGCATAAATATGCAAAGCATCAGAGCAATTCCAGTTCCCGGGTCCTATCAGCGTTTCCATGCCTGTTTCGGGTGAGGTTGAATCCCACCCTTCCCAGCAGAGACTCCTTCAAGGAGAGGGAAGCCCAGGCTCCTCCCCAGGGAAGGGCTCCTGTTAAACAAAGGTTAATTCTTGGCTCCAGCAGAATAATAATGTTCTAATGCGAAAGGACGAAGTCACATTTGGTTAAAGATTTCTATGTCCTAAGACACAATAGTCAAAGTAGAGTTGCCCCAGGAAGAGCGAGTTAATGAAGCAGGGCCCAAGAACTGAGGGATGACGTGGAGTGTGCTCTTCAGGACCAGGCCATTGCTGCGGCCTCACAAGAGGCCTTTCCCATTCGCTTCTGGCCCTGTCACTTCCTGCTCAAAAGCCTCCGATGCAGAGCTCTCTGCCTTGACACCACTGACAAACTGAGCTGGACTGTCCTTTGGGCTGGGGGGGGGGGG